>DWME01002265.1:0-21436 GCA_018244795.1 Parelbella ahira ahira | reverse complement strand
CGCCAACTCCATCGCGTGGATGGCGCGCAACCTCTCCTTCGACGGCTGCTACATGTCGCCCTTCGCCAAGAGCGCGCGCCAGAACGGCATCGACGCTATCGGTACGTTGCACACAATAACATATCACCGACCAGTCCCACTCCACCGCTGCATATGAGCCTATGAGCTGCCATTGCCAACTGGAATTTTCCCAGAGCGTGGGGTTCTTCAAGAAGGCGTAAAGAGAGCTTTCCTCCAAAGCCGGTAACGCGCTGGGGACATCTCGAGTGTTGCCAATTTCCATAGGCAACAGTGACCATTTAACATCAGGTGGCTCGTCTGTCTGTTCGCCGGCCGTAATATAAAAAACTCCGCTAGAGAACGCCCGTGTGCAATTTCATAGAAGTGCTTTGTGTATTTTTGATTGCTCATAATGTTGGGGTATGTTACAAAGTGCGAAGAGAAGTCTATCCTTACAGAGCCGGCGTGCTTCCTCTACATTGTTTAGCCATCACTCTGCTCATACTCCCGCGATGATTTCGGACACATAACGCCATGAATTCAGTATTCATGAATCATCGTTCAATGTTTATGACATAATTTAGGGCATTTATTTGTTCTATGTTACATAATTTGCATTTTATTCTGTTTATGTTAGGATAGAGATTTCCACCTGATGCTCTCTGCGCACCTCGTGACGGACCTTGCGTGATGTTATAATAATAATAATTTTATCATTATTTTCAGGTGGAAAACCAGACGACATAACGGTGCTACTCGCGATCGTAGCGCTATGAAGATGTCACCGCGTGATCTATGTACATTGTTATGCGAAGGGCTAGGAATCATTTTCAAAATTAGTTATGTAAACAATGTCGCCAAAAACGTGCAACTTTGTTAACTCTAGTAACTTCACCAAATCGTAGAATTGTATATTACATGCGTCGATGTAAGTAGTCGTTTTTTCTAAACATCTTCAGGTGGTAGAGACGAAAGTATTGTACTTTCTGTTTTTAAATATTTATTATAGGACCGCCTTGTTGGTCGAGTCGTTGCGACCGCGACCGCTGATCGCGAGGACTTGAGTTCGATCGCTGGGTTGGATACTATTGGCTTTCTATGACTTGAAATTCCCAGTTACGGCTCAAAGTCTAGATTTGTCAAGTCTAGTGTTAGTCTAGATATGGCAATAGGCTCACCACATATTCCATAATGAGACACGTAATGTCACTGGTAAAATATGGGAAAAATTGTGCTACGCTCCCTTGCCTACGTTTTCGGGGATTGCAGGCGAGATGTTACTATGTGATGTTACTATAGGATAATTAAGTTAAATGGCCACTTTACAACGCATAATATTTTCCTGTGCAAACAAGTCATATATGTGACGAATTTAAGCACTTGGGAGGTGTTTCTGTCCAGTTTATGCAGTTGACATGTCTAATATCTACATGTAACTAATTTATAATGTTGTGATGTATTTTAAACTATGAACGTGCAATTGTTGCATAATATATAGTTAAAATTGTTTCTTTTGAGTTTCAGCGAGATCTGAATATGATATTGTGATTTGATGACAGCCTAATTAACCACTAGTCGTTCTGGTGATATTGTGATGTGTGTGTCTGACTCGTGTCATGTTATTGCACCACAGAGGTTGACTTACACTTCTTTCATTTCACATGGTTTGTTCTATAGATTGTCATCACTTGCAGAGGGATTGTTTCCTTAAAATGCGAAGATCAAACAGGGTGTGGCATATGTAAATGTAACATCCACCTGGCTTGATTACAGAAATTCCCTGAAATAAGTATATAATGTGACTGCATTTACATCCAATGCAAGTTTCTTAACGTCGCATGTTATGCATGTAACTGGTACAGTTCAGTGTTTGCAAAATAGCCTATGGAACATAGAACTGAACTAAACTAATAACTGATACAAGTATGTCATGTTTTTATTATCTCTACATAGATGGTAGGTATTTTGCAAACATATGCATAATATTGGTGTACCGAATCAAATGTCAATTAAAACACTTTCATTTTGATAACCGGCTCTAAAGCAGCTGATATCTTTTTGAAAACAGACATTGTCGAAATAGGTTACACAATATTCTTATTTTTAAAAAAGTGTGTAAAAATTTGAATTTGGAAAACAATAAATATTGTGCAAAGATTTTTGTGCAAGACTATCTCATTCTGATTTTTAAAAAGCTTTACAGCCAGGATTAATCATACAGTTAGTAGAATTTGACTTAAATATGTTTGTTATGCATTAGTGTGTGTGGACAGTCCTATATAGGACAAACCAATTTCAGAGGAGGGTTTTATGAGCATTTGTTAATTGACTTTGTAACAACTGCAATTATTTGTTGCGCAATTATTAACTTTAATGAATGCAAATGGAACGAGTTTATATTTGAATGTGTCCTGCTTATAATATTATTGTTCTATTTCACAAAGGGCTTTCGTATTTCAGATATGTTTTACTAATTAAGTGAATGTTTCTTTTTTGTATGAGAATGAAGTTTCAAATATGAGAAACGGTCATCATTATGTCGACTACAAGATATATAATTAAAACTGTATCCGGAAAGTACGAGGATGATTTGAGTGATATACAGATGTTACTTATTAAAGAAATTGTATGTATTGGTGTTTGAATGAAGACTGATTACTAGTTTTACTGTTGTTATTACTGTCAAATGTTACAAAAACCGTTTTTTTTTTCTTTTCTGTTTTTTTTTTAATATTCTTTTGTAAACTTTGTAATTGTATCAAGCATACAGCAAATTATGATTATGCTGAAATTTTAATTAAAATATTTTTCAAAAAGGATCTGAAGTAGCAAAGCACAAAAATACACTTGCTTATGCATAAAAATAAACATTGTGGTTTTTTAGTATTAATTAAAGATATCTGTGTGTACAAAGACCACTTGGCGAGCATGGCAGACTATGGCCTTAACTCTCTCATTTTGAGAGGGCAGCAATGTCCCAAATTAGAACCTTAAAATGATTGATTGATGGTGATGTGGCATTGATGCAAAATTATTCTCATAATCTACTTCAGATTTTGATTACAAAATGAAATTATTTAGTTTTTATTGTCAGACATTTTCTATTTTACTACTTCATAAAACATTCATTATAAGGTATCACAATTGTTGGAAATATCATCGATGTAATAATATATATCGGTATCGACTCTTATGAGTGTTGTTGACAATCGCGCCGTTGAAAAACATTTGTCGTGATTGCAATCCACTAAACGTGATTTTAAAGAATGTGACATGCATTTGAATTTGCTTTTCATGATTATACTTTTTCTTACACTATGATCGAAACCTCATTACGAAGACGTATTTATTCAAAGGCCTGTGTACTCCTATTACACAAATTATTAATTTAAATAAACGAACCGCGAACTTTGTATGTTGTCTATTCAAAAGTAAAAGAATACAAGTATTTGTAATATACAATATTAGCAACAAGCAATAAACAAAACTGCGAATAAATTATGTAGAGCAATTACAAATAAATTTTCTCGATAAGGCTACGTTGTTTTTATTTGTGTTTATCCTAATATCAAGATGGTTTTTTTTTAAAAGGTGCGCATTTCAATCTGAGGACCCCTAGAGTGGCAGTCTTAAGTATAAACCATTGGGCTATCTATGCTTTATTATGACATTTTTACTCATTAAATATTTCAACAGATCAGTTTATAGATTTTTTTTACAACTCTCATCATATCCCAAACGTGCTAAAGTCAATAAGACAACAAACAACAGCAGAAATTGTAGTATCAGGTGTTGATTAAAGTTTCTGACGGAATAATAGCATTTTTGGTGATTTTTTCAATTTATGAGTTTCATGTCCCGCTCCTATTGAATACCTTGAAATAAGAATCGGGCAGCATTTCCATCTTAGGACTTGCGACAACATTAAAACAGTAAATTTGCGTATAGATAATATATTATTCTCACACTTTGCCTTAAAAAAAATCCCACACTAACCAAGACCGTAAAGAAAGCACAATAACATTTACTATCGTCTTGTATGTTCCCTATTAAAATAAGAATTCTCATTGTATATATAGTCCACAGAAAATCTTAGTAACTTTACAAAATTATATTCACAATGGAAGAATTTTCGAGTCATTTTGTGCTGACCTGGATTAAAAATTCGAATTTCAAAAGGACATAAAATACATGCTAATTAATGAGTAACCTCTAGGTCTATATTAATTCATTTAAAATTCATTTCCAGTTAAATAGAACCGTTAGATATAAAATATTATGATTTATTATGTAGGTTGTGATTGGTTAAACAATTATCTATGACGATCGTTCGCGTCGTTGTCGCGACGCCGCCAGTCGAAGCCCCCGGGTCGGACATTCGCTAATTCTGGCAGAGGCACGTAGTCCGGGTGTTCAGCTGGCGCGTCGAACAGCTTTTTACTGAAAACAACACATTTTAATGATATCACAAATCATACATTGGTTATTAGATTGATAAATACACAATGACGCAGTTCTATAAGGATACAGATATTTGGCAAATGCCAAGGTGCAAGCCTGCGTCGTAAGGGACCTAGCGTGATCATAATTAAAACACACATAAATTATACAATAATAGTGGTATCACATACAAGGTCAGTTAACATCCATTAGGTCAGTATTGTTTTAGTCCCAACAGACTAAAAATTCTATATAAATATGTTTCAAAGAAAATTAAAGCTATTAAAATCAACTAACAGGAATTTTGGCGTCTTCAAAATCTTATGACCTCCTCTCTGCCGGGGTAGAATATCCTCCAAGAAGAAATAAATATGTCCAATGGCCATTCCCACCAAATCTACAGATATTGCATTGCCAAGTAAAACTGAGAACCCAAGCAACACCCATGGAAGATAGGGGGCCTATAAAAGTAAAACACACATTTATATGAAAAATACATATTGATGACTTGTATATAAAATACTATTTGAATCACAATTGTAACTATTTGAAACTATAAAATACAGCAAAAAAGATATCAATACAGACAGAAATAGATAATGTCATTTAATTAACTGTGCAAAATGTCTCTTATTGCAAAGATTTAAAGATTATAAATGATTGATAAAATTACATCAATTTTACAAAATATATTTACCTGGAAATTCATCAAGCCAAAGAAATTCATCCGCACAAATACATTACGTCGTGACCACACATACACAATCATAATGGTGAAAGCTTGTCCTAAAAATAATAAATTAACAAAGAAAGCACACATCTGGATAACATGTAAGGAAAATTTATATAAGCCTTAAACAAGTTTATCAAAATCTTTTATGATCATTTTATCAAAGTAACAGGGTGTTAATGATAATAATGATACTATCCGACAGAGAACCAAAGTCATAGCACAAAGGATTAGCTTACTGAAGTGGCATTGGGCTGGGCATATCTGCCGAAGAACCAATTATCATTGGAGTAGGCATATTCGGGAGTAGAGACCATGGCATGGTAAACATGTAGGAAGTGTAGGAAGCCCTCTGGCCTAGTGGGATGACGATGTACGAAAGGCTTCAAGCAGATGCTGGATGCAACAAGGAGAAGACATTGTGCGATGGCGCTCATGGGGAGGAGGCTTATATTCAACATGGACTGAGGTAGGCTGATGATGATGACAACGATGATGAATAGGCTGTTTTCTAATATCTGTAACACATATTGCCTGAATAGTTCACTTTAACATAATTAAAAAAAATTAATAATAAGGTACATGATCAAAATAATTATAAAAGGATACAATCATCAACAGTCCTCCAAACATGAACATAACAACAAAATCAGCAGTCCTCCCCCTAAACGAACCCTCTTCCAGCATTCTACAGTATCGGTATGTAAATATCAAGTTAAAAAAGAAATTAAATCCTAAGTTCCCAAAGAAAAGGAATGTTGTAAGGAGCCTCCATATCTGGAATTTCTTCAGAATAAGTATTGGATTGAAATATAGCTGGAACGGTGAGACTAGGTCCAGTTGCTGGAAAAGAAATTCACTTTGCACTTTTCAACTTATGAATTTAAGAGATAACTCTTAAATTAAGTCTTCATAAGTTGAAAAGTATAAAGTTAAATAAAACCATTCATAACAATTATGGCAAATATTGTGAGGAAACCTTACAGTTTTCTATAATACTCTCATAGATATATGAAGTTTCCCAAAACAAACTTGGCCAGTAAGGATTGGCCACTAACCTGTGTTTTGACCTTCTTATTCTGATAAGAATCATATGTCAAATATTGGAATGATAAACAGGTTGATAATGATGGTAGCCACAATAAGATTAACACACACAAATTAACATCAGTGGCCGGCTGTAAAATATCATGCACCGACATTTGCAATGTTCCAAATAATGCGATTAACCCAAGTCTATTGGAGAGAGCGCAGGATGAAGATGGTGTTTTATTATTTTTGCCATTGTATTTGTTTAAACAAAATAGCTGTTACATGTGACATGTTTGGCGACGGTTGCAAAATTGTATATCACAGTAACACAGTAATATTAATTCTCACTCACAACAGCCAAGGTAGTGATAACACAAGCTGATGTGTAGGCTCTCGTAACTGGAGGTATAAGCATATACTCTTCCAAAAAAGTCTGATATGCCATTTTTAAAGTTGTTACAACGTAGAGTTAAGCACACATTATCGAGAAAGTTAAAAGAAAAACATCCGATTAACGATTAGAATAATATTTGACTCTTCATGATTGGGCCACATCAGTTTCAAGCAAAGCAAGCAATCTAAAAAATATGATTAGACATATCAATTGACAGACGTCAATCAGTGTTTACTGTGATAATACTGAATGTATTATATAATATATGGTTACAAAATCAATAATTTTATCGTAATCCTTTTTGTTCCCAGGTGTTCTGAAATAAAACGTCTTATGTTATGTTTTTAATTTAGTTTATCGTACCACAAGCGAAAAGTAATTTTTACTTGTAATATCGATCTAAAAGACAAACTAGATACTGGACTCCCAGTCAATACTTATTATTATGGTAGATTTATAATTGAAAAACATTAAGAAAACTATAAGAATCTGCCTGACAAGTTTCAGATACGAAACTTAAAAACTGCAGATCATTTGGAAAATTATTAAACTTGATTAAAATACCTGTATCTCCAAATTACTCGGAGCCTATCGTATATTAATCGATCAAATAGTAAAGTACATCATTTATAATATGGACAATGTTATAACATTAGAGAGAACAAATGTTAGAGATTATCACCAAATTTAAATTTGCTTATGATAATCATATTCCTTCCTTTATTTATCTAAAATGCATATTGCATAGAAGATTCAAAAGGATAAATACTTGACTGTTAGTGCCTAAAAAATCATTGGCTTTTGACAATGACAGGTATATATTGTATTGATATAATAATTCCTGTCTGAGAAGGAATTACGCCTGTTTTTGTATTTTAACCATAGCATCTAATTTTTATACGTTACACGTTTATTAACAATGGATACCAAAGAAGTTGGAGAACATTTAGTAGCTCTCAAAGTCATGAGACTTACGAAACCGGCTCTAATAAGTCCCATAATTGTAACATGCGATTTCAAAGATTTGCCAGGAAACATTTTGAATAATTACTTGAAAGATGATGCTACATCAGTGGTACAAATGGAGACTTTAGCGGCGGGTCAGTTTCTACTATTGCCGCAGAGCTTCGGAAATATCTATTTAGGTGAGACATTCTCTTGCTACGTGTGTGTTCATAATGAAACAAATCAACCAGTTCAAAGTGTTTCCATTAAAGCTGATCTGCAGACCAATTCCCAAAGGATACCACTCTCTACACAACAAAATCAGTCACCTGTGATGTTAGATGTGGATGAAACCCTCAGTGATGTAATTCATCATGAAGTAAAAGACCTAGGCACTCACATTTTAGTGTGTGAGGTAACTTACATGTCTAATTACAATACCCTGGCGTCATTCAGAAAGTTTTTCAAATTCGAGGTTATGAAACCATTAGATGTAAAAACCAAGATTTATAATGCTGAGTCTGATGAAGTGTTTCTCGAAGCACAGGTCCAAAATATCACTTCAGGGCCAATCATCCTGGAGCAAGTTTCCTTGGAAGGTTCTCAACAATTTGCAGTGAAATCATTGAATGAAGATGGCGAGGGGAAGTCAGTGTTTGGTGATGTTACCCTACTGCAAGCTCAGGAAAGTTGTCAGTATTTATATTGTTTGACTCCTAAAGAGAATATTTCCCAGCAAATAAAGTTAATGGCGGCAGCTAGGAACATTGGCAAGTTGGATATAGTGTGGAGATCTAATCTTGGTGAGAAAGGGAGATTGCAGACTAGTCAAATTCAAAGGATGAGTCCAGATTATGGAGATATACGGGTTACATTTGAAAATTTAGCTAGTAAGGTATCTGTGGATGAGCCATTCAGTTTTAACTGTAAAATAGTAAATGCCAGCGAAAGAACCCTTGATCTTGTACTCAAATTGCAGTCACTTCAAGATTCTAGCCTGCTCTGGTGTGGCATTTCAAATCGGAAACTTGGTCCCTTAGAACCTGGAAACTCTACATATGTCAAGTTAACAGCTCTACCAATCAACCCTGGTCTCCATAGCATAACGGGAGTATCTCTAGTTGATCTCTTCTTGAAGAGAACATTTGATTATGATGATTTAGCAAGTGTTTATGTATTTTAATTCACATTTCATTCCAAGTGTTCATTGTAAAGATTTTTTTAGGCCAATTGAATGTATAAGAATACAATTAGGAACATGACAATCTACAATAATTCAAATGTAGCACTATATAAAATGTATTATTTATTACATACTTTATTTTTTAAATCTTTATTTAAGGTATAATGTGGTAAACATTATAACTGTTAACTAGTTGATTGTAATAATGAATAAAACTTAATTGATTATAATATGGCATCTTTTGTTGAAAACCAAATAAAAAAAACTAATGAAGTCATTTGTTTAAAATTATTTCACCCACAGCCTTCTACATCATTCTGTACAGTTACATTTTCCTTTAATATCTAAAGTATTTGTTACTCCTTAGACATTGTAATATAAAGCATTTATTATTTCACCATAGTTAACTTTCGAACAATGCTTCAGTATAAAATTCGTCTCCTATCTAAAATGGAGGCTTAGAAAATCATAAAATTTCATGTATTATTCTGGTCACAGTATACAGATTGGTGGTATCCTCCTTGTCCTGGTTTATAGCTTCTTTCTACGACATGCCCTTTTGCCTTCTCAACGGCACGTTGTTAACAACATTAATTCGTAATGTATCCCTGGTATAGCACAGTGGTCTACGCAAACATAAATCACTTAAAATAGATATTATTTGACAAACACATATTTTGTTTTGTTATTTCAATTCCCCATAATTAAATTTTATTATTAAAATTGTTGCTCAATTGACATTTAGCGTAGCAGTTGAATTCAAGCTGTAAAAAAAGTCCGAATTAACTCCTCTCTGACATCTGTCAAATAAAATACGTAAAGACTTGCTACACAGAAGTGAATTTTAAAAGGAGCAGTAACACTCTAAGATTATAACAGTAGCTTAAAAAAATGGTTCTCATCAAAGAGTACAGGATTTGCATGCCAATGACGGTGGAAGAGGTAGCGTTTTAATTAAAGAGTCTATATAAAGTAAGGTTATGTTTTTATTAAATTTTTCTTGATGGCTGCTTTCAGTATCGTATCGGGCAGTTGTATATGATAGCACGGCACAGTTTCGAGCAATCCAGTAACGGGGAGGGTGTGGAGGTGATATCGAACGAACAGGTGGAGGACGAAACGAACGGCCAAGGGCAGTTCACAGAGAAAAGGATACATTTGTCTAGGTATTCAAATGCGCAGTTGTACCATTATTATTGGATTATTCAAGACATGTTCTGTTTTATTACTATATTAAACATGATAGGAAGGAAATATGATTTATACGTGAATTTAAATTTGGAATTTATTAATTTGAATGTGTTATTTTTAAATGAAACTGACTTTATAGGTATCATTATATATTCAAGTTTTTCCTGGTGTCATATTGTACTGTTAATTTAAATAACCTTTGAACAATAGCTATAATTTGTAATGAAATTTATTTGCAGCCATTTACCCTATTGGGTGCAGAGTTTAATCCCCAAAATATTTTACATCACTGAAAAAGCATGGAACTATTATCCCTATACTATTACAGGTAATCATGCAACATATTAATATATATCCATAAATATTAGAATATACTCTCTGTCAATCAAATTAGGTTGCTTAAGATACTAATATTGCCTTAAAAAGAGTTTTATGAAGTCACACAGTTTCACAACAGTTACTTTTTCATCACAGTCACAGCCATTTCAGCTGTCTTTCACTTAGACAGTATGATTGAATGCAATATTGAATAGCACAGAGAGCAGCAGACATGGTTTGTACCTTAAAGATAATTATAATTCACATGTTTAAAGAAGCAGTATTTACATGCTATAGGTTTAAATGTGCTACTTACATTTATTTTTTGTCTTTTTTCATGTTTACAATCAACCAAAGAATATACAGTGAGTATACTTATATACAATTTTGATTTAAATATGGAATATTTAGTGAGTGATTATTTACATGATTAAGTATGTACCAGCATAAGTCATACATATTTTGCAGAACTTTCTGACTAGTTTTGGAGCTATACAAGATCCTTTTTCATGAGCTCCTTCTAATTACAGAAGAGGTGTTCACCTCAACCTCATTGTACTCAAGGGGAATTAATGATGATCCATATATAGGTCTGAAACTAGTCAGGGCCAACCTGAAAGAACATGTGAACTGCTACAAATTTTATCATAATTTTGATTAGTAAATTTTATGGCCAATTTCACATATACAATAGAAACAATTTTATAAAACTGACAAAGGGCAGTTGTTTCAGGTTTAATTTGTATGGATGAAATGTCTCTATTGCGGGAAATGTTTTAAGCACTCAAATACTAAATACTAAAAATGTAATATCTTCAATAACTCAATTAATATGTTGTGCCTATGAAGTCATAGTTAATTTGCAATTTATATCTAGCGGAAATTATTCACCTATTATATTATTGGTCAACAAAAAATGTTGTTCCCAGAAAATTTAAATAACTAAATTTGTTTAAAGAAAAAATATAATTATATGTAAATTAAATGTTATTGTGTTTCAAAATAATTGTTTGAGAATGAAGCAATAAAACACTTAATTTGTTCTATTTCACTATTTCTACCATGTGGTAGTAGTCTCAACTTGTTTCTTTTGAGTTTCCCTTGCAACATAATTTGAAATGACTAATAACTGGGCCTAACTGTGTAAATGATCTTCAAAGTACAAAAACATTCACCATACTCAGCTATTAGTGTTTGTCTACCCAAGTGTGGAACTCTTTCGACTTTTCTTATCTTAACTGATCAGTTAAAATGTACAACTGTGCTAAATCTAGACCAGTTAATTAGTTACTAAGAGCTAATATAATCAAATAATTTAAGTTCATTCTTTCAGTGTTCATTCATTCCAAAGTTTTCTATATCCATTCAAACAAGATACGAGGATAACAATGGAACCACTGAAAATGTGAGTATTCATATACTTCCCTTATTCTTCTTCTTAATCATATCATCATGACTGAGGATCGTGACCACCAAAAGTCTGTCTGCTTGTAAGGGCTCTCCAGGCTGTCCTACATTGGGCTGTTTGAATAGAATTTTCCTTCTATTGTTATAAAAATTTGATTAGTCCTATAGCTTTACCTTAATAACAAGTAAATTCTATGAAAACTGCAGAAAATAAAAGTAAAAATTTTCAGTGTTTGTGCCTGACGCCAGAAGAATTAGAAAACAGAGAGGTTGATTTTATTGACATAGCATATGATGAAATGAAGCCACATCATTACAAAGCAGAAGAAGACCCTAAACTCTTCCAATCTGAGAAATCGGGGCGCGGGCCTCTCAGGGAGGGCTGGAGGGACTCTCATCAACCTATTATGTGCTGTTATAAATCAGTGGAGGCTAAGTTTGAAGTTTGGGGATTGCAGACTAAAGTGGAGGAATATGTTCAACTGGTAAGCATGACATCTGACAATACTTTTATTTAGGTCATTACTTGCTATTTGTATTGTATATCATTTGGTACAGTAAAGAGATATGTAAAACTGATGTACTGCGAAAAAATACTAAGTGATAAATATATTTTATATATTACATTTATATACAACTAAATGCTTGCCTCATTGGTTGAGTGAACACAAGTTTACAACCAAATTCCGCTGGTTAGATAGAGTGGTAACTGACTTATGTGCGCAGCGGACCAAAAATTGCCCTGAGGCTACACAGGAATTGAAAAGGACGTTGAAAAGTAGTAAGCTCTCTAGTCATCGGACAAGATCCATTTTGAATCGTCACACTAAAAGAGTATAGTATAGTAATGTACAAATAGAATCTATTACAGAAAGTATTTACTAGTGTTCAATAGATATGTGTCACAAAGGAAGTATTTCAAATTAACTTTTTGAATTTAGTCTACCAATTTATTACATGGTTGGTTTGGTTGAGTATTAGTTTCCCTATGAAAATGGACAATGCTATCAATCATGCAACTGTATAATATGTACCGACATATGAATATCATGTAATTGTAAATGATTTTTTAATACATTTTGCAGGCAATTAGAGATATTTTGCTTCTGGGGCATCGACAAGCTTTTACATGGATGGATGAGTGGTATAACATGACTTTAGAAGATGTGAGGAATTATGAAAAGGACATGCAAGCAAAAACTAACATGAAGGTACACTTTTAATATAATATTATTAATAATAAATTTAATCATTATTTAACAAAACACTTCACTATTAAATAGTAGTTTTATTTTGTAGTGTATTTTATCACAAATACATTTAAAATGTCGCTTTGCTGTATAATCGTTTTGCAATGTCGAATTAATCATGTTTGTATAAATTAGCAATATTAAATTGAAATATTTGTATTTCAGGTTAAAATTGCACTTGAAAATGAAGGCCAAAAATCTGGTTCTTCACAGCCACCAACGCCTAAGTCCGCCAAAACTCCAGTAGGAACACCATCAGCAGAAAACAAGTCATGGTTTTCATGGTCCTAAATCTCTCTGACATACTCACAATTTTAAATTAATAGACCAATATGTATTTTGAAGAGTATCATTCTCTGTGTATGAGCAGTGTGCAGTGTGTTTAAATGTGTTGTATGTTTGTCCTTTTCGAGAGGCTTAATTAATACGAAATAGGTACATATATTTAAGTGAATATATAAAAAACAAAGTGTAATACCAAAGTCCCTAGTATCTTTAAGTAAATTTGGAATATTTTCTAATAAACAACACATGTTGACTGACTCATCATAAACAATATATGAATTGATGCTATGACTACTCTAGATATCCATCTTAGTAGAGAGCGCCTGCGGTATGTGCGCGGGTGAAAGGGGGAAATACACGAGAAAACGTATAGCGTTTCGAAACGTAATTAAAAAATGGCTGCACCATTCGACTGTTTAACTCAATAATAATTATGATTTATTCAAACTTCCTATTATTATTCTCATGATTAATTTTTTGATGTAAGCGCCACTATATTTCCGTACTTTAAATATATTTTTAAAGTGTATTTTCTATACAACCTGAGTGGCACAAAGTTACAAGAAAAACTCACAGAATTGTCAGATATATCTCGTGTGTAATAGAATAATTTAAGAATAAGAAGAGTAAGAAGAAAAAAATTTTAATATGTTACTATTTTTTTTGTCACCGCCCCTCCCCTGCCTATTCGTACTATACCACAGACGGTTTTATCTGTTGATTTAGATTCCTATCGTTATAACTCGCTATTTTGTGTAATAAAGAATCATACAATCGAAATATTGTAATGTCTAATAAAAACAGAGAAATCGTTTTAATAATAAATATATAGTACAAATTCAATTAAATATGTAAAAGTGAATGTCGTATAACACTTGCTAAAAATCAATATTGATTTAATGCTTTAATTAAGTTGACGAACGATGATTATTTAGTTAAATAGTGTCTCGAATTTTGAATATTACTATACAAATGAATGTTTAACTTAGCCAATATGAAAATATTGCATTTGCAATATGTACTTATGATATTTTTTCTGTGACTGATTGATTTGTGTAAGAGGACACCTGTAAACTAACCATATCTTTATAGAAGCTGTATTATTTCCAACTTCACAGCTTTATCAATTTAATTTTAATTGACTGACTTCAAATATGGGACCTAGAACATGCAATGTATCTTACCATAACAAGGTGGAACAAATTATTTGATGGCCTATTTGACTGAATCTATATCTTAAAAAAATATATTATTAAGTACATACTCATTTTATTTGTTGTAACTGTTTATTGAACCTTTTAAACTGGTTGTTGGCCTCAATTAGGATTTGATCCAAGATAAAACTGAATAGAATTCTCAGTCTGCCTTCTTATATAATTATATTGGATAGTTTATTGCCATAAAAATATGATATTTTTCAGTTTGTACTCTTGTGTGTATTACTAAGTTTTACATGTAAAAATTGTAGTCAGAGATTTCTAGTTCATTACTTGAAACTTACAAACTTTGAAGGGCCTTTTGATAGTATTATTATATGAAGAAAAAAAATGTTCCTTTCTTTCTATAGTGTTTTTTAGTTGTATAGAATAGCCCCATTAGTACTCAAATAAGTAACAAACTCTAAGGCCTATTGCTTAGATACTCATATTTCTATATTATTAACTAATTTTATATAATTACACATTGCATTATACATTCCTTTTTTAATGCCTCTTATTGCAAACTTTATAAAAGTGTCGTTCTGGGAGCATTTGTCCCAATTAGCCAATGTGTTGATTGTTTGTGTGTGTGTGTGTGTATATAAAAAAATACAAGGTGTACCTACAAATTAATAAATAAAGCTTATTGTAACAATGATTTTAATGGAATTTGCTTAAATCATTTGAAAATAATTGTTCTTGTTATGGTCACTGTAGTGAATATTTTACTAAAAGTGAATCCTTTTGTTTATTCTATTTCCGTTCCTAATAACGTAATATACTTAGATATTATTAATAAAACGAAATGTATGTAGGTTTATCAATTGACGTTGTTCTCTGTATTATAAATGTGTGTAGTGAATTCAATGTATTCTTGTTATAAATGTGATTGGTTATTTTATTAGAATGCTGACAGATCGATGACAGTTCATTCCTAGTAACTTTTGGTTAAGTTTGAGGTTATTGCAAGTTTGTTGGACAGTTTTAGATTATTGAGCCTTTTAAATGTTGGGGTAACTTGTCATTAGTTATGATTAGCCAAATAACATCAACATAAAAATGTTGCACTCTCGATGTTTTACTTCGTTGTTTAAATAAAAATAAAATTTTACTTCGTTCTTTAGCTAATAATAAAATTTGTTAGTGTAACCAATTTGTTTTATTTACATTGGGGAATTAAATTCCACCCGTATGTTTCACATAAAAATGATCCACTGCCTAATTCTGCGATTCTTAAAAAAAATGTTTGGTGGTGGTATGAGAGTCAAATTGTGGAAAAGTGTGAGTGTAGTTCTGAAGTGATATTGCTTCATAACATTGAATAAATAATTTTAGTAAGTTTTTAATGTTAGAATAATGCCGATCTAAAGATATATTAATATTATTAGATAATAACAAAGTAACTAAAAAAACGTGTCTGTAAAAAAATATATTGAAATGTTATGGCGAATTGATAGGAATGCAAGTACTCATATTATCGCATTAATGATTTGTTTTAAAACCTGTTAAAAAATGTCCATTACTTCATGAATCCAATGTAGATGGGCGCCTATACTGACGTAGACCCCGGGTAAGCCAGGCACACCGCAGCTGAGACCATGGCTGCAAATGCCCTCCAACTGATTAGAACAAATGAGTGGCCCACCAGAATCACCCTGAAAAAAATAAATTTTTAGCTTGAGTAGTCTTAACAAAATAATAATCTTTTACTAATTTTATTTTTATGCCACTATTAAATACAAAACAGGATTCTGTTAGAATGACACGCACCATGACTTAATATTTTGTGGTAGTGGAGGTGAAATCATAAAGTGAAATTAAACAGACATTCTGGTCAAAGCTGGATTGATTGCTAACAGGTTTATGAGTAGGTACCTACTGGCGATATTTGGACGAGGTTATAGCAGAGAATATTTTTGAGCTTAAATGTTGATGATGACTATATTAGACCAAGCCAGATCTCTATCAGAAGGACCAAGATTGTATTTGACATATGAATTAGCATACAGTATGGAGAGTAGCCAATTTTTTGATATAAACATCTATCTATGTGAATTTAGTAGGCATTTCAGATGATATCTCTACCTACCTGACACGCATCAACTCCATTGCCAATAGCACATATCATGCCGCTGTCGGGCTGCGGCGCCGCGTACGGGCTGAGCACGCGCGTGCATTCGTCCAGTGATATTATTTTTAGATTCGCTGCCAACAACTTATTAGATATCTTCGTATCATAAACATCTCTAAGCCCATATCCAAATATGGAGCATTCACCTTAAACAGATTTGTACATTATAGTCAATGAAGGATTTACTATTTAACAAGCGCAGAAATTGCTACTGGCTCCGTATAAGGAACGCTCAGCCGACACAATTATTTGTGTAGTACCGTCAGATGTTGTTCTTTGATATTTCCTTATCAAAATTATTCTAAATTGCAAGGTAATCTTATCTTTGGCTTTTTGTAACCAACATCTACAAGAGTCTATAGCGGTCTGCTGTACTATTTTAAATGCAAACAAAATGGTAATTAACAGTAATTAACGAGTATGGATGACAAATAAAAATAAGTATTTACGTTAGGTACTGATCTTGTACAAATACGGGTGGATCATAACTGATAACATATTAGTACTCTCTGCGTATTCCATATGGAACCTGGCGTGAAATATAATGTCCTATTAGTAACAATTAATTAGTAAATAACAAGTCTCTAAGAAGTATGCAAATATAGCGACTATAATATTTGTTTTAGTATACACTCTAAAGTTGAATAGACCATTCGAAGATGCTTAACAATATAAAGTGATAAAATACTCTATAAATTAATAAACCATATGTAAGATACCTGATATACCAAACGATGATTTAGGTAGTAATGTGTCGTTAAGCCAGGTTGCGTCATGTAAACCAAGCTTTACACGTAACAAAGCAATGTCATGTGCCCGAGTGTACCTGAAACCGTAGAAGTTACCAGTTACTGATACAAGGGGACATAACGGATCATTTCTATCTTCTATGTTTTTATCTACTAGAAGTCAGGATTGTTACGATATAGGTGAAAATGGATTGAATTTTTTTTCTGATAGTGCATGCTTTACCGACCGATAAAGATTTTTGAGATACAAAAGTATTACTAAATTAATAATTTAAAAAAATCCAATAACTAAAACCCAGGTATAACGAACTCTGAGATCGAACCCAGAATTCCTCCGTCAGTAATCAGGCTTGAGGCAACTCGATAAACGTGGCAGTCAATAGTGGACAGTACTTTATATATTTTAGTATTCTTAGGACACAACTACCTATTGTATATGTCATGTGAAAGTGATAGTTTAACGATTTTCTTATATTAGGTAAGTATAAACGAATTCTGTGGGTGATAAGAGCAAGCCATCAAAAATTTCACTGTCCAATAAAACCGTACATTTCAGTTTGAAAATGTTACACGTATGATACGATCTTACATATATGATAAAGTCAGTGATTTTGTTTATCTACAACGCAAAGACAAATACTAAATACTATCGTCATAGTATTACTCTGAGCAGAAGTAGCTCTTTTCGGCTTTACACATTTTGGGGCGTAAGTTTTTACACTCAGGAATAACATAACTCAGATGGATGGATGGGTCGGAAGATTTAATCATCCTATACAACGACGCTAATGGAGCTGCGTATGGATTACGGGCCTCGAATACTTCCTTTCTACCCGAGCAGTTCTCATGGGGACAGCTGCCTCAAGGTGATGAACACCCTGTCTTGATTAGGCGGTGGTGGTAGGCTTATACCGCGTTCCCGCCTAATTGCAGGCCCAATCGCAGGCCAAATCGCAGTCTCAGGCAGGCACTCGCAGGCATTGGTCGACAATTAGCCAAGGTAGATAACTCGCAATCCCGACATGGCATACCTGCACTCACTTGTGGTAGAGCTGATGCGTTATAATTTCCAGCACTTGAGCCGTGGGCGGAGTCTGATTCTCCAGAATGCAGTAATTATTTAATGACAGCACATATTCAGCTGGACTATGATGTACACAGTGCGCTGCTGTTACCGCGAAATTTGGAGACAGAAGGGTAGCGCCGCATAAATGTTCATTCCTTCTGGCATTTCTTAAAGAAACAACCCGCTTTTGTTTACCTAAATCAGATGAATGAGGATTAATGAATACTGACTCAGCGATATGGTGACGTGTATATTTTTTGTGACGAAAATATGTAATGATAATCGTAGCGTTATGGTTTGTTCAATAAGTTATTCGACATGTACTTAAGTATTTGTTTTTATGTGCGTTTTTAATATATATTGTATTGTATATATAAAAAGTACCTATATTACGAGTAGACAAGAAAAGTACATAATATGTAGGTATAAAGTACAAATAACGGGAATGGAAATTGAAAACAATGTATTTAAATTTTACAAACAAAATATTATGGCAGCACGAAGCATGGTAGTAACAAAACGTTTATGAATGCACCTACATAAAATAAAGGTTGAATATGAGTGTTTTGAAGTCTAGACAGTCTGACTAGGAATATCCGCATAAATACGCTGTGTGCGAACAACATACGTGTGCAATACGTCTGTCTCCGCCAGGGACTCATAATATATCAAGTATTAGATATCTCGAGACATCGTTATCCGCATTCAGCCAGCGTAGCATACTATGACCTTAACCGTTCTCATTCTGAGACGAGTCCAGAGACCTTTAATAGGTATCTAAGAACGTAAGGCATTCATGCTACAAAACAATATAGAAATTCTCGTCTGTAAACTTCGTAATATTTGAAATAGTTCACGTATTTTTCTCTGTCGTAGTCTAAGCTGTAGTATGTTTGTGTATGGGAGATTGGGAGCTAGCTCAGCCCAGTATTTATTGAATTAGGAGCGCCGCGCCCTCGGGCGAGCGCTATCGTAACTGCATTAGTAGAGTTCCGTTTTTAATGGATCTCTAAAAATGTCCGCATTATCGGAAAAAAATTCTTTATCTTTCGCATAAGCTTGTATAGAAAGTAATACATAAGGAAATAGAATTTTACCTAATATTAACAGAAACGCGTCTATTTTATTATTCTTTGCAAATGGTACCTGTTGGGTTTTACGATAGTTAATATTGTTATTAGGTATTTGACCAAATTTCAAAATATACATACCACATTCAACTTCCATTCCACCTATCACTCTTTTAACTCTTCTATTATCACATAATTCAAATAACAACAGAATTAAAAACGCTGTAGACATCCTATAAAATAATCGCACTAATGTATTGTACGACTTTATCTTTTGTGTTGGTTTTTCAAGAGCGCGTGAAATAAAATCGTGACATTTATGTGTACAAGTGTTAAATTATTACGTACATCACAACTGTAACATATTTATATTTATCGAGTGAACATTAATTTTAATTGTTGCTCTATATTTCGCTAGCCCGATAACTAGCTAGCTCATATGACAGGTATGAAACAAGAAATATTCCAGATATTGTTAAATTTTAAACATCAATAAAAGCAAGCTTTATAGTTCCAGGTGGAATAGTTAATTAAAGTGAACAAAAGGTTTCCTTTATTAAATTCTTTATTATCCATCATCAACAGCATGTCTCAGTGCCTTGTTTGACTTACGATGCTTAGCCCTCGGTAAAGGCGGTTTGCTCCTAACCCCCACCTTGGGCTTGTAGGTAGGAATCAAGTAGGTATTATTATTATTATAATATAGACAAAATTTTTCTTACAATTTATTATTTAAAGACTTTTCCATAAACAATCATATTTCCTAGTCGTTACCGTAAATCAATTAAGCTAAATATAAATATTACTCATTATAATATGAAAGTCCTAACGCGTGGTTACTTTTAACATAAAACAAACTAAGTACTTATTCATAGGTACCTACGTACTACGTAGATGCAAATTCTATCCGTTCTGTTCCCATGTTTCCGAAACTTATTTACTGAGACATTTAGCGGTCCCATCGTCGCAATACTTATGTAATACGACACCTTTCTCTACTTCGGAGACACAGTCATTACTTAACTAATGTGTTGTTTCCAGTTAAATGTTTAAAAATCAGTGTCGACGACTTCTTATCTTACCGGTCGTTATCCTCACAACCATTAAATATTTTGTTAAGTTATAAGTAAGCGTAATTTAAAATGCATTTATTTTAAAATAGTTTGTTCGTTAAAATTTATATTTCATTATACAGCATAGGATTATGTATCTTGCAAATATGATATCAGAATGGAGGAATCCTAGAATCATCCGACACAGTGTATGAGCGTTTCCGGGTTCGGTTACCGGCGGAGGCTAGTGTTTGCGTGGTTTGCGTTCTTGGAACGGTTAAATAAATAGATAACTCGTATAAGAAATATTTTAATGGATCGCTTAAAAAAGTGCAAATTAACACAATACCCTGTTAACCCTTTGCAATGAAATATTGAAATGTTTCAAATTAGTCTTATTGTTAGCAGATCGCAGAAGCAATGCAAGTATTAATGCGCTAAAAATAGATCATCTATAATTATGTTGTGTTATTGTTGTGGGATGTACGTGATGCCAAAACTTAGCGACAACAGACAGGTGGGAGCGGGTGGCGAGCGCAGCAGCGAGGTTTATGTAAGCCGAGGGCGCGAGCGGGCGGCGCGGCGGCAGTGCTCCGCCGACCGTCGGGGCACACCGCGCCATGGACCGGGCGAGCGGTAGCCCGCCGCCGGACCCGCCGCACTCCGGCTTCGGGGCCTTCTGCAGCGCGATCTCCGACACGTTCTCGGTACGTAACCGCGCTCCGCCGCCGCCCGCCTGCGGACGCCCACACTCACCGTTTCACGTTTTACAACTCCACCGCGCTCCAAAACGCACTCTGCTGTCGGTAAACGCTATCCTTTCCGTTCCACATTATTTTCTAGTAATCGGCGCCGGCGATTGAAATGTCGCGACGCATCTATTTCGGGGCACACGTGCTTTTCGAGGTCGACGAGCGAGGCCTCCGCGGTCTCTGGGCTCCAGCGGGAGCACGAGGAGTATGGAATCGGAAAAGTCATCGGGAGAATAAAAAAT
>DWME01002264.1:0-21437 GCA_018244795.1 Parelbella ahira ahira | reverse complement strand
AAATTCTAAATCAGAATAATCTTATAGCACCCGACCCGGGATTCGAACCCACGACCTCCCGATCGGCAGTCGCGCTTGCAGCCAATCGACCAACGAGGCATTTAAATGTAGTATAGGCGCAAAATACAACTTTTGTAGAAGACTCAACGAATTTGGCGTTATTTTGCTAATCAATTTCAAAAATGGTATTGTTTATATAGCATCTACCTTAACTAATTCAATATCTGATAAGAAGACTATATTAGGGCATTTACAATTAAGAAATCTATTTATACAAGCAATTAATAAAATCTGCATAATCATAAGTGGTAAGATACTACACCCACGCGTGTAACAAAGACCTGTACATATGTTACAAATGCACCTTAATGTCAGGACCTGAGTCTACAGTTGGAGTTATTTATCAAGACATATTATTATCCACCAACAAATGCTAAAGGGCTCTGAGCTGCCAACAGTATAAATCAGTTATTTATAAGTGAAGGATAGAATTAAAATATCGTGTTCTATATCAAGATCACACGTCCTTACCTTCTAGGTTTCAGAGCAAAACCTGCTAATCGTCTCCGCCAAGAGCAAAGACATTTAAAAGGTCTACAGTCTATGTTGACATTTGAGCAGTAATTTTTTATCGCGGTAAAATATCTTGTCAGTGGCAAAATTACAATTTATTCTTAAGGAGTTACACACATATCGGAGTTTTAAGATATGTTTAGTTAAAACATGAAGTTATTGTTTATATACATATAAGTATATTGATTTCTTTAAAAATAATAATAATAGTGATGATTGTGCGAAAGCCTTCAGGTCTGTCAGAATAGTGACATTTGGGATCGGTGCTCTGGCTACCTCGTAAGGCACCTGGGGTGACGACATAGACATTAAACAAATAATAATAAATTCATAATATAATATAATAAATTCGTTCGCATTAGTCAAATACAAATTCGGTATTATAAGATAGTGATGTCCTTGTCCAAAGTAAATATTAAAGATTACGGTATTTTTACTTACAAATGGTTTCTTGGTAGGTACTTAAAGACAGAAAAAAAAATCCGACAAATTATGTAACATTACCCAAATTTGAAACGTTCTATTAAAAGTATACATATTTTTTAATCGTCTAAAATTTAACATCAATAAATATGTATCTTGGGATATCGCCAACCAGTTCCATCTGTTACTAAACTAGGCAGGGAATATGCTATGATAACCCACACAGCTAATAAACTGTATATAAAGTATATACTTATATATACTTACACATACACACACGAACACGGACGCACACACACGCACACTAACAAACGTGCTCACGCGCACACTCACACACACACCCACACGCACTCACATAATATACTTAAAATACAGTTACTTATTTATGTGTTTTACACGCAGACAAAGAACAAATGGTATGATCATAACTATCACACAAATAGTGATGATAATATAATCGAAACCACGATCCCCGGATTCAACCTGGGCCCACGAGTCCGACGAGCCAGAAGTAACTGTGACATCGAAATACTTCACTCTCTTTTTGTAACACAACAATATAGTAACAAAATCCATTCAAGAAGATGATCGCCCGGAGTTAAAATGTTTGCTAGACTGTAACACATCCGAAAGCTTCATACATACCGGCGATCTTTGGTTACAGTGCCACGTGCTCGGAACATATGCAAATCACTCAATATCATCAATGAATTGGATACGAGTTCCATATCATTACACGTTTTTGTTTACTGTTTGTTTTTTTTAACGCGACTGAAATAGAAGCGTATCTGCCGATCGAGAGGATCGGAATTCGATTCCCGGGTATGTTACTAATGGATTATCCTTTGATATTTTAGTAGAAATTTCTAGTAGCGGCCAGAAGGACGTACTGGTAAAACGTGAAAGTGCGCTACAGTCCTCCGCTTACCCTTTCTGGGATATAGGTATCGTTACATTTAATGCCCAACCCTAAGCAACATAATTAACATATTATGTACATATATATTAAAGAATCGATCATTGCAATGCGTTATTTCCAACACAAACTGTGCATATTTATCGATCTGCAGTTTTATAAATATCGTCAATAATATATTATAATAGTAACAATTAAATTCATGTTTTATGCATTAATCATAAGTAATAAATGTTATATGACGCTGAGCAAATGGTATTTATTCTGTTTAACTTCAATTATATCGCTCTCACAAATGTTATAGAATATCCGTTTTACACACTCGTACAACTTAAAAAATGTGTAACACGCAACTTTTCGATTTTTTTTTGTATTTAATATATTTTTAATATCCTTATAAGATAACATTAAGCTTGTATTTCACCATTTGAATCTGAATTTCAAGCTAGAAAAATTTAATATCCTAGTATCTACCTGAAACGTGGATCGAACCCAGGGCCCCTCAATCACGTCGCGTTTGCAACCCCTACACCAAGAAGGCAATCACTAGTATTTATGATATTCGTTTACTAAAAAATATAAAGAATGGTACGATTTGAGCAGTGACAGGGTAGTTATTTAGATTATCTGTCTCGCGCTTCGGGTCTCTACAGGTCTCATCCTGGAAATGGATCTGTCATTATCAATAAAATTGTATGTTCTTAAAGATAAATATCATCTAGTATATGGTTGAAGAAAAACATTTTCAGTTAAGTTATCTTTTACAACTTGTCGCAATATACGAGGTATATATGAAATATATCCACATGCAATATACACCGACCACCCTTCCAGAAGCAACACATGAACGTACTAACAACATGTAAAGCATTATACAATATGTTAAACCACGAAATGTTAAACCCAAGACCATAGAAGCAGTTGAAAGAGTTCCAAGCCACAGTGCTATCACTGCATTAAATGCAATAAAACAATTTATTTGGCAGGTTAGAATCAAAAAGCGACTAACATATAAACAACACAGAACAGAATAAAATAGTAGGTACAATATCTAAGAGGTCTTTGACCCAATTGAACAGTCGAATCGTATTTAAAATGCAAAAATTTGTTATTCATGCATATATGTATTAAAAAGCGCACGCTACATCGTATAACGTTCCCCATTAATTATTTTAATTCGATACAATCGGCTATTACATAACAGTAGACCAAGGTGAATTAGCCTCCGCACTAATGCACAGCATTGAACTTACCGTTTACAGAAGGCCGCATGTGTGGACATGCGCGACGTACGGTGCTCTTGGCCCAGAGGAAAAGTCGTCGGGAGATCTTCCGTCCTACACTCCATGATGCACACCAGGGAAAACAGGAAAGACTGCGACAAATGGGCCGCCAATGGAAATCCAGGTAAAGTAATTAACGCTGCATAAGCAGTTACAACGTACGTAATCTTTTACTTTAATTGATTTATATATAATTTGGATGTTTACGCATTACGACTTTAATTCTCATTCTGAGAAGGAGCCCATGTTCAGTAGCGAAACGAAAAAAGGGTTGGTGATGACGATATTGACATATTTAAAAACGTTAATATTAAAACAAGTGTTTATTGCTTCAGGTTGGAATTTCAAGTCCATGCTGAAGTATTTCAAAAAGTCTAAAAATATGCAAATACCGGAGCGAGCCAAGAACAAAATATATCATTCAACTAAGGGACACATGGATATTCAATAGCCTAATTGGCGAACACCACTATCTGATGTCTGATAATTTTCTTGAAACAGGAGTCGAAACAGGCGGGAAAGTAGTAGATTACAATGGAGAAAAAAAAGTGGGATATTCCATTATACAGTCTACTACGTCTAATAGTTCAAGAGTGAGCACAAGCCAAGCCTTCCTCCATGCGATAAAATATCGTAAAAACTTTCACCTAACCAAAAACAGCTTTGTTACCTTGCAGATCCATGGAAAAAACGAGCCTACGGAGATCAATTTCGAAAAGGTAGAAAGATATTCGTTGTGAGAGCAAAACGTGAAGTAATATTATTAGATGGAGCTATTAACTATTAACTCTCCTCTATTTTATTGATGGTAAGCGGTATCGGACCTAAACAACATTTGTCCGATAAAAATATCAGTACATACGATAGTAACTTAACAGTTTACGAGCCGATTGCCGACAAAGATACGTCGATGGTGTTACCCATGATTCTGTTACCCGAATCCAGGGGTCGAATCATGTTCACAAAACACTTATTTTATTTCCAGCAACAATGACAGATAACATATGAACCACAGCATTCCGGTCTAGGCGACGAATAGGCATAGGAGACCACATCGAACTGGCAATTATTATTCATGCCGTTGCAAGTGGTCTTTATACATAAAAATGTCGTATATTCCTTTGGTCAAGGAAAAATTTTGCATACTAACCTAACAACAACACTGCAAACGCAGCACAATCTCGCAGGCCGGTCACATTGTTACCGGCGGCCTTGATATTGCAAGACGAGTGTCAAGTCACATCTATTCACTGCGTCACAATAAATATATGTACGCGTACACGGCTGACTGACTCACTGGCCACTGATGGCGGCATTTTTGAAATTCTAATTTCCTTGATATATTTATACACCCTATTAAAATTGTTACAAAAGTGATAATTTACAATTACAATACGGATAAAAATTACATCACGCCTACATTACCCCGAAGCGGGTACGGAGGTGTACAGTGCACTCCCAGGTTTTACGAGATTTTATACATCCTACCACGAAAATCAGGTCTCTTTTATAATTATAGTTATCATCATCAACCCTTTTATCATTCCACTATCGGACACGAGTTTACGTTCAGTAGGAGAAGAGTTAACGAGAGTTTACGAGATTTCTGTTATAACTGATTTTATACCACTAACGTATGGTGAAGGCGTGTTTTTGGCCGTCTGTTTTAAATTTTCACTAAATGCAAAACCATAACCAATCAATTATTTCTATATAAACAATTGTTAAAGCTTACCTCTGTTAAAGCTACCCTCAAGCTTCGTTGGATAATGTAACAGGTGCAATAAAAAGTTAAATTTTGCTCTAGATTATACTTTAATAAGAACAATAATATAAATAATAATACACTTTATTGTACACCACAGAGAAGATATAGTAACAAGACAAACAGGTACAGCTATACAAGCGATTTATTCCAGATAAACAGGTTAGCAGGAGGTAGTTATAGTAAGACAGGTACAAGGTCGATAATAACGGAAAGAGATGAATGATAATAATAAGTAAATGAAAATAAAGATATAAAAAAGTAGATCAAACATTTGCAATAGAATACCAAAAAGAAGAGACAGATTAACGTATAGGAAGATTGTTGAAACAGAAAGAGCCGGGTCAGTGTCACGTCAACAGAGCCTTGTCCGTTGTATTGTACAGGAGGGTACATTAAGGGCAGTTGAGGACAGTGAGGTAGGCTTGGACTCATAAAATAATGATTCAATCCTTACACCACCCACTTTATATGTCCTAGTTTATAATCTGGACTGCCTCGTTGGTCGAGTGATTGCAAGTGCAACTGCTGATGGGTAGGTTCTGGGTTCGAATCCCGGGTCGGGTACTATTGGATTTTTCTAATTTAAAATGTCTAGCAACTCGGAGTCTGGATCTGTGCCCGGTATATCCATAGGGTCACCACCTATTCCATCGGACTTAAACGTAACGGATGAAACATGGGAGTGTACTACAGTCCTCTGCCTACCCCTTTGAGGATTACAGGCGTGAAGTTACGTTTAAAATAATACAGAAAACAAAGTACAAAACAGAAACACCAGTTCGCAACTACTTGTGCACACAGCAGCTCCTCGCGAACCGCTGCTCAACAACCTTGAAATAATAAATAAAAATTGTCGTACTTATTAACAAATATATCATCATTTGGTTTATGATTATATTACGTTAGTCTTGACTTTTGAACAACATTGAAAGTTCTACAAATTAGAAAGAGTTGAGCACTATGTTCCGTACATTAAACGGAAGCAAATACAATGGATTATTTTGATGCTTATTTCCAAATAAAAACCCCACTTTGACGCGTAGACATTACTATAAAAGTTTAAGTAAAAACCAAATGAAGACATACGAGGACATACTAAATAGATTTTAATAGTTGTTTAATTGCATCGACCGCCTTGTTGGTTGCGTGGTTGTAAGCGCGATAACTGTTCGAAAAATATTTTCGTTCCAAAGATCTTTCGAACGAATTTTGGGTTCTTTAAATTCCTCGTAGTCACGTAGAGTCTGCGCAGCAATAGACTGACTCCCTATTCTATAGTGTTTCTGCCTACCTCTTCGAGAATTACAGGCGTGATGTCACGTTTTGTAATTAAAATTTTTCAAAATATATTTAAGAGTTCAACATTGCAAATGAACCAAACCAAAAGTTACTTTCACTATTTCTTAATAAGTATTAGTATTGATATAGATTATTACGAACCAAAACGATAAAAAATCCAAGAATTTATAATTGTATTAAAAAAACAAATCGCTTTAATGTGTCCCCCACTTCCGGTTATATGAAATAGCTTTTACTAATAATGACAAACTCATAATGTTGTCTGTTCTATACCGTGCGCGCGCTTCTTCTTTCATTTATGAAAAAATAATTAACGATTTTAATAAAAATTCCCAATTTTAATCATAAACAAACTTCCGATACTGTCTTAATATAAACGCCGCAAGATTGTATTATAACAGCAAATTTTAACACAAGAAATCCGTGTTGAGATATTCAGCTCCCACACTTCGCTTTAACCGCTGATATCCCAATAAACCCCATGCACCCGCGTAAGCCGCAATATCGCACTTCATCACTATGCTAACACAGCGTCCACTATGATTCGCGGAACCCTAAAACGCTGGTCTTGAACGTGAGGTAAGGTCACGGCGGTGTTGCTAGATGCCGGCAATTTCTTTGCGTGAATATAACACAAGACGCCGGCCCGCGAGCGTGCAGTGGCTAAGGTGATATCCTGCGTGCCTGCTATTATCCTGAGTACTTGGGTTCGAGTATCAGTGTTGTAGTGTGGTCTGACAGACGTTTGCGTTTTATCGTGGTGTGATCGAAAAGAGGATTTTGTGCCAATTCTATTTTTAAATGTAAGTATAGAACCGATTATTTATTGTATATCTTTTAAATTAAAAATAATTAATTTATTAGATGCATCCGTTTCTTTTAGAATAAACAAAATTCAATAAGGTGCTGAAAAATTAGAAATTATTTTAATTTTTTTCCGATTACGTCCAGTTAAAATAAAAAATCAAATTCCAATTTTATCTAATTTAATTTTATTTACAATAAAAACTGGGCCACAATTAGATATAATAAAAAATAAAAACATAATTATTCAATTACGCGGTAGTGATTGAGTAAACCCATAAAGGTAAAATATATACATAAATAATAAATATAAAATAATTACAATTTACTTTTTGAAAAAAATTATTACGATACCTGTAGGGTAATTGAAATTTAGTCACCCATATTAACAATATTTAGAAATAATCATTCTTTAAGTCGTATGGTTTATACCTTAAGGGTTTTATTACAGCATCAGCTATAGAATTTTTATACGCAGAAAAATAAAAATAGACTTTATTAATCATCTGTTCTTTTCTACTCGATACAATTTTATACTTTGTTACTGTTATTGCATTTATATTATTGTTTAAATCATACATCCCTTAACGATTTACATATTATTATCTATCGTTTATGTAAATCTATTTCAATTTTGGAAATTAAGTTATTTTGGTGACTATATAAAATTTTCATTTAGATTGACTGGCAGAAAATTTCCTAATAACAATATCACCATGATCACAACCCTTCTTTTCATCTAATTTGCCTTCAAAATGCATAAACCTTATAGTGAAAGCACAATAAAGTAATTTAATATATAATACCTACCTATATAATAGGCTCACCACCTATTCCATGGGACTTAAACGTAACTGGTGAAACGTGGGAGTGTACTACACTCCGCTGCCTACCCCTTCGGGGATTACAGGCTTGATGTTACGTTTTATTTAAAACAATAAGCACTAAGTGAACTTCATATAAGAAAATCCTGAATTTTTATATGAAGTTGAAAGATACTTGAAATGTTGATACAGTCTGCTAGTTGGTTTATTTGAAACTTTGGTTTACTTTGATCAGAAGAGAAATAATAACTGAAATTTTATATGAACACAAATATGAAAAAGTAATAGTATCCGAAACACAGATATTAGGTACCAGTGTGGGTTGAGCTCACATTGATACTGTCGAGCGAATTAAACATGATTGGACTTTTAATAGGCCCTGTATTTGTCGCAGTAGGCCTATATGAAGCGAGTCGGTGTCTAGGCCAAGAATATACGATATATATAAGATATAAGAAATACACGCAGATTGACAAATTAATTTTAATTTTTTACCGTTGGAAATTTTAGGACTATTCAAAACTAAAGTCTACGTAAATTCGCAGAGATCACCAGTATATAATTTTTATTTTTATATTTTTACGTGACGCATTTAATTAACTATTGTCTTAATGTTATATGATTTACTTACTCTTTCACCATAAAATTAATAAGCAGATTTCTCTAGGCTTCGTCCATGTGACTAGCAGATTACTTTCTTGACAGAAAGGTTTAGATTGCATCTAAATACAATAAATACCATTAGACTGTTTAGTTTCAATATATTGCACTTAGAAAATGATTATCAAATTACGAAAATATATTTATGAGCACTTGATCAGTGATATTTATCATAAACTAGTATATTGGACTTATTAGTTTAAATCCACTGCAGAGAAAAAAAAATTTGGAAATCGCGACAAAAAAGTCTTGTATGATCAGCGATTAAATCAAGTGTTCTTCTACGGGTCTATTTGACTTCTACGACCAATCAGCCCGCGTTACGCGGTATACTAAACAATTCAACAGCACGACCAAAGGAACCGTGTGTTAATCGATACTTTACTTGGGTCAATGTTTCAGTTTCTTCAACCTCGTGTTGAGCAAAGCCATTAGTAATGTGACCCCAAGTTCGTTTTAACTACCCCGTTGACTGGTTTGTGAACCTGACTACTGAGCCCGGGGATTTCGGGTTCGATTCCCACTCAGGGCAAATATTTGTGTGATAAACACTATGCATAGTGTTTGTAGAAACTAATATTTGTTGTGCAAAGATTTGGAGAAATCTTTATAGTCGAGGCAAATATCTATATACATACATATGTTTAACTAATTGGGAATAAGAATAACATATATATTGAAAATTTAAAATGCAATACTATAATAGAAACCACAAATGTATATTATAAATATTTTCCATTATAAAAATGGGCTGTAGCCAGCAGCAAAAAAATAAACAATCAATGCCTTAGCACGTAGTGTTTCCAGTTATTTCTAACGATTTCTGCAATGTTATCTGCTGTATTAGACAGCATGCAACCTTCGTACCCACAGCACCGCCATTACCGAAAATGATACACAAATCCTATAAAAACATTCTCGCTGAAAATAAATGTCGTTTCCTTGTCAAAAATAAACAGTTTTCTCAGTTCAGTCTCTTACTGGGCAGGCAGAGAATACCGATTCCCAAATAGCTTAATTTTAACAGACCTGAAGTGCTTTTTTATATTCATCATTCTCTTTATGCGCGCGGCGGTTTTGGGGATTCCCATCAGCCAGTGTCTGATCTATTTGGCCGAGATAGGGGAATGTTGGAATTAAATAGGACTAAATTCCACTTACACTAACTGGACTCCTGACAGTCCTCAACTCTGCCTTCCAAACGCAATTTCCTTCCGCGCACTTGCGAATTGTGGAATGAGCTTCCTTCGAAAGTGTTTAGGGTACGCTATGACATGGGGTTCTTTAAACGCAGAGGCAGGCGGCGACTCATTTGTAACCCCTCTGATGTCGCAAATATCTATAGGCGACGGTAACCGCCATCCTGTGGACCGTTGGTCGGTTTGACGTAACTTTTAATATAAAAAAAAGGAATTTTCAAATTAACTAGTACAAATAACGGCGAGTTTTAATATGTTGTCAATTACATTTTACGACCTAAAACAGTGTGCTGACATTTATTGCTCAGAGTTAATTCTTTTTAAAGCTTATCTTTGTTTACATTTGATAACTATTGTAAATAGCAAAATATAATGACATAGACAAAGATTTTTATAAAATATAATGTAAACAACATAGTTCTAAAATTTTCTAATGTTTCCCTAAACTAAACATCAAATATAAAAATATCTAGTAATTTAAAAAGTGCAACCGGAACTATTAAAATAAATTAGGTTTAAGCATATCATGACATGACAAATGTAATAAAGTGATGCGATTTTGGAGATAAAATAAATTAGTAAATATATATATATATACACGTGTATAGCGTGTACCTAATAGAAGTATTGTACGTTTTATCTAAACATAATGTCATTGCACCCCATTCGGTTGCCTTATACGCAGCCTACATTTCTTTTTCATACTGAAAAATTACAGCGCCGGGTTAATGTTCTTACAACGTCGTATGCCTCCACTTTCTATATCGTGGCCTAGATGACTTCATTAAGTAAAAATTTGGAATTCGAACACACGCAGTCTGTTGTGTGTGTTCGATTTTCAAATTTGAGCGATTGAAACATTGGCTGAATATTTGTCCTACTCAGGAATAACGGTTAACACAAGTAAGCAAGATTTTCTACGATTTTTTACCCAACTGCGAATGGAAAGTGACTTTAATTAATCTAGAGAGACTCCCAAAGTATCTACTAAGCATATAATTTTAATTGACGCAAATTTCTGTAATAAATCGCTAAATATTTTCTAGAAAGCTTGTATGATACTTAATTTGAACAGCTTTAACTGATAATTAATAAATATTTACAATTGTATTATAATATAATATGTAATTAGGTACTTTAATTGAAAACAAGACGCGGAGTTTTTACCTACACTAAATGACGCAGGTTTTCTTTAATTCTCTTTAAGCATTGTAACACTACGAATAAAATGGATATAATATCAATTGTTCTAACATGAACTGTTTTTTTTATAAATAACAAATTACGTCTGTTTATTTAATTCAGTTAAATAAACAATATTTTCAGTGTGGAAAGTCTATGCTATTAAGTGAAAATTGTTAAAGCCTTCGCGGCGAAATCGCTGCGATTGGCGGGGGTTCGTAAAGAAGGGCTTCAGACAGGTTCAGAAGATGGGGGCTGTACAGAAAAAATATAAATAAATTAAGGCGGAACATAATTTAATGTATACTCACGAAACATTTAATATTAAGGGCCTGGAGAAATTGTGAAAACTTTTGGCACAAGTTCAAACGAAGGGACGGCGAGGGGTCCTTACCATTGATCTGTCTGTCTGTGAGGTTGTCGTCCTCCTCCCACCACGGCTGCTCCTGCACCCGGCGTGCGGATTGACGGTCGAAATTCCCATAATACTGAAACTCCATCATCGACATGTACAATCATAACTTATTTCACACTTTTCGTTGTTGCGAATCGCGCTAAATTGTAACACACCGCGTCTCCATCAGCGTTTACGCGATACTGATTTGTCATTAACTCTGCCGGCTAAATACAAATGAGATAAAACTGACACGACCGTTATTACTTAGTAACATACCCGCAGGGTTGACAGCTGATGTCAACTTCTAACACTAAAACACAGTAATAGGTATACGTTTTTATAAACTGTTTGTTTTAAAAAACTAATAAACAAATACAACGTTTTAACATTTGAAAATTACTGCAGATCTAACATTATCTAAATTAAATTTTAATTTTTCTATTACTATTTGAAAAATATTGTTCACAGTTTAAGTCATCCGAACAGACGCTTAGGTAACAGATGTAAGTGTCTAGTAACGTTTTGACGACATTTTCCCTTCACAGGTATGTGGTAGTTGTTTACGGAACAAGCTCAACAAGCACGATATTGCCTGTTGTGCCAACAAACAATGTTTCTCCTCACGAATATTGCCCTTCCGCGGCGTGAACCAGCTTGGCAAACGACTCAGGCTTTCAAATAAATACGAGAGTGAGACTTCATATTATGTCTATACATCTTAATCTTAATATATTTCGATTTAAAGTTGTTTAACGACTATGACTTTATATGGTAAAAAGCAAAAAACTCTTTATATAATCTATAAATTCCGTAGCTAATTCGATATTTATATTTATTGAGGTACGAAAACTTGTAAAACTTGTTTACCGTACCGGAATTAATCTATGGTTTGTTCTAGAATATACATATAAATAACCTTTAAATACAAATTTAAAGAAATAGTTGCAGCAAATCCTTTTTAGATCAATTTGACTCGAAATGTTCGCTCCTTTTGTGTGTATTTCAAACATACATATTTGCACACAACATTTTTATCTGTCGCGTATTAGCAGTACTATGCTAATATTAAAATAGACATTACGTAGAATTGTATTGATACAATATATTTGATAGAATCGTATACCTATCTGCTACAAATGTATATTTAAAAGCAGTTCACGAATATTTCTGAAGTTTTCATCCAGAGTTTGCTTTTGAATATCCATGTTAGACTTATTAATTGGGCAAATTGCTGGTCCATATGTAATATTAGAGACGACCATCTCACTCTCCAAAAGTAACAAGGTATCATTGACCCAAACGAAATGAGACAGACGTCAACGCGTCATTGATCATAATGAAATAAGACAGACGTTAACGCGTCATTGAACAAAATCAAAAAGACTAACTCATGTTAACTGCACCCATACCAACATGTGCTAACTACACTAATGATACTATTTCTGTAGTCCTATCACCGATTTAACACTAATAATATTAGGTATTAACTAAAGTAAAAATACTATTTTTTGTGTCAGTTATTCCTAGTGGGTAGCAGATGTGTATAAGCAGTAATGGCCATTAGTGTTTGCTGATACTTTACTGTTCCGTTCACTTAAAAGAATAATTTTTAAAATGGATATTGATTAGATTTCTCACTTTTACATCACTTTTTTGTCATTAATTAACCTTTGATTTTATGTTGAATGTTGATATACCGAGCGCTCATTAACCATAGACAATATTTTTAAACATGACGTTTTTAAATGACAAATACCTCTAGGATGCTAATGGATCACCTTGCGTCTCCTTCCTGAGGTTATCACAGCAGTTCATTAAACTCCGTAGTGCGGAGCTACTGCATTGAACGCTAATAATAAACGGGTTATGTTTATTTTATCACGTTATTATATTCTCATGTTAGAACCCTTTCGGAATAGGCAGACGTTATTTCGTGCCAATTATCCCTATTCTTACAGACCGAATGTGCTTTTTATAGATTCATCAATTTCTTCATACACGCACGCCGTTTAAAAAATTTCTTACTCCTTCATCTCCGTATTTTATTTCTTGATTAGCGATATAGGACTTAAATTTATTTATTTGTGTAGGTCCATACTATATTTTAAAACATTAAAAAAATGGTTTGAATTTTTTAACTAAAGGGGAGCGAAGGAGTAGGAAATAAGCACGAGCACTCGCTGCCGCTCATAGATTTCTGCAACCGACCTTGAACTAGATAAGGAATCGGACTATTGCATCAGTCAGTATAAGTTGTTAATGAGACTATTAGTTAGAGCTGTAGCATGTCACGAAGAATGTTGAACCTTGTAACATAATTACGCTTTCATTCACTTTAATCCTCAGCATTTTGGAACTATCCGAGTTTATTATAATAATATAAATATTATATTAATCCGAGATTATTATGGTCCTTAAAAATATACTGGTAACATTCCTGAGAATGGTAATTATTGGTATGTTTAAAAATAAATATCGCTGGTAATATGATTACTTTAGTCAGGTATAAAGTTTAAAATATGACGTACTATCCTGACGCTAGTCAATCAAAGGTTAATGTTTTTCAAGGTTGCATAAAGTATTATTAAAAACAAGATGTTTATAACATATTCGTATATGAGATTAAAGAACTTTTTTCCTGTAAATAAAGTAATGATATTAAAATGGCCTTATTAAAAAAATATATACATATGTATTTAGTTAATATGTCTTTTATGGTGTCTGTTTAACATAGCGCATATATCAGATTATATCTCTAAGCATGATTATTTAAATTGTTGTGTTTGTGACTTTCTAATGAACACTTTTTCAGGCTCGTATGATTTTTGACGGTTACAAAAGTTCAAACACGGAATTAGAAAATTTTTGACCATTTTTATTTTTTTATTTCCGCGCTGCTCTCGCTGTTTGCAAAGCGCCTTGTGATATTCATTGTCAAGAGGAAGATTGTTCAGGGAGTGTCGTTGATTCAATTAGATAAAAAAAACGTTTTAGTGTGAACGTCTGCATGAACCTGTTACCTAATTAAAAAGTATGCAAACCAAACTATATTTATGACGTACAAAAATATGAATGGCGTATAACGAATGAAAAATTACGTAACTAAGACTAATAGATAGGTTCTGCGGTTATCATTTATTATGTCTATTACAAGCTCGATAAATTTATTATAATACTATAACAGAAAATGTTAAATGCTTAGGGAAAATCAGAATGAAAATTACACACTAGATATATAAGTTATAAATGGTCTATTGTAAGTATATATCTATAGAAAGGAACTATAAGAGTAAGTACGCCTACTAAGTATCTATAAATACATACTACAGTAAGTACGTATGAAACCGTAATATAACAGAATAAAAATGTACTACAATAAGTACATACACTTACCTACATACATATAGGTATACATTTAAGTTCTTAACGATAATTTTAGTCGCATTCTTTCATTTCTAACAATGTATTTTAATAAAAGAATAAGGTTGCAATTAAAACAACCGTGTAATAAAGATTAAAACGTGTTTACAATCAACGTGCGGAATGTTAGTGCATAAATAGGTTTAAGCAAAAAGTATTTAGGTATTCTTATCAAAAGTGTTAGGTATGTTATAAAATGATGTAAGCTAGAGGTATTTATGTTGTGTTCATTATGTAGAATTTAGCTTTGGTATTTAGCTATGTTAATCTTTTAGTTGTTGTAGACGAATGACTTTTTATTTTCAAATATATAGGTATTTCTAACATTTTATTTTTGGCGAGCCTATTGCCATGCATCGGGCATTATTTCAGACCCCGAGCAGGAACTAGAAATGTTAAGATAGAAAAATCCCGATTCGAGGATCGTACCCACGGTCTCCTGATCCTCTAAATCTAGAAGCGCTTGTTTTCGACCAACCAACGACCAAAATACATTAAATACATTAAGTGTTATTTCTATAAAAAAAACTGTAACATCACAACTGTAATGCCCGAAGGCGTAGGCAGAGGAGTATAGTACACGCCTACGTTTCACCAGTTACGTTTTAGTCCCATGGAATAGGTGGTGAGCCTATAGCCATACACCGGGCACGAATCCAGACTCCGAGTTACTAGGTACTAGAAATTCTTAATTAGAAAAATCCAATAGTACCAGCATCGCGCTTGCAACCGTTCGACCGACGAGGCAGTCTGTTTCTAAAGGATTTCTCGATAATAAAAGCAGCAAAATGAATACCCATGGCAACATTGTTAGGTATTCTGAACGTTAGTTTGTATTACACAGATTAAAAAGGTCACAGATAAAGATTTTATTTAATAAGATTACAGATAACCTAAGCCTGCAGCTCGGTAAACAAGGAAGCAAATTTTTTATCGTTTTAATTAAGAGTTCATGTACGTCTGTATATGTGATTTAAAATACAAAACAAAATATACAGTAGGTACCCAAAATTTTACGAACGATGTTCAAAATTTCGAAAGTGAGATAAAAGGTTCAAAATATTAATAGGATGTTAAGAGGTACAAATAAATATTTTTAATTATATCATATTAACAAAACTAAATATTTCTGGAAATTGATTAAATTTTAAACGGTAACCATTCCAAAACACCTAACATAAAAGTACAGTAAATTTTACATAATGTCATTATTAATAGGTATATAAATACCATGTATTAATTATTATAAAGATGACTGTTAGATAAATAAGCAACTAAATCTTTTACAGTTATTGAAACAGTCTACACAATAAAACCTACTTTTCAAAGTAATCATCGATCGAGAAATAGTGCAAATATATTTTGTTATAAAATACTTTTATAACACACTTATTCACATCACAGTTCCTAATACTGTCGCTGAAAACTTTAAAATGTAACTTTATACTAAGTTTCGATTCGTTTCCGAAACTCCATTCAATCCTTAGTCCAATATATCATTAAATTTTTTCTGTATACTTTGAAACATGATCATACTAAGTTCCATTTCATTATCAAATCCCCATTTAATCCTTCATAAGACTCAGTAAAAATCTCAGCTGATACTCACTCCAGTATTATTATACCACCCGTACATGTCGTGGTACTAACTACTACCTATCCACTAGGAGAGTTTCACTAAAATCGATACAGACAAAACGTGTTCGCAAAGAGAGCGCGGATCGCGTGGTTGTTTCCGAAACACTGACGAGTACCTTACAGATAATTCAAAACGTACCTACGTTCTGCCACACGCAGCCTTCGACAAACACCCCGCGATAATTTTTTCACGCTAGCCTGCAAACGTCACATGCTAAATACTTAATACCATATTGATAAGTCATGTACGTAAGCCGTGTGTTTGTGTAACCCATTTATATATATCCCAATACATATATACGTGCTCCACATACACCAACAGCTTACAGGCTTTGCTGGTTATAATGTCACATTGAGATTTTCCATAGTATAACATGTCTTTATAATGTTATAATAATATTACAAATAATCTCCAGACAAATTTCAGAAGCAGATTTTCTTAGAAAACTTTTATTAGAAAACTATTAGTTTGTGGAGAAGTTCGTTTTAAATTATGAGCTATGTAGATACCAAATTAAGAGCCATGTAGTAAATTGAAAGATGTATGATAAATTAAGAGCTGTGTTCTAAATTAACAAGTATGTACCTATATATTAAATTACAAGCCTTGAAGTTAATAAAAAGATATATACTAAACTAAGAGCTCTGTACTAAATTAAGGGCCATGAACTAAACTATACAAATTAACTAGAGAATTTGAAGCTCGCACTAAACATTTCCACTGCATCACGTATTTGTACAGTCTTAGTATTTAAAGCCTTATCATTATTTTCATGTGACTGTGCGCAACGAGTTATATGACTAACAATATGTGTAAACAAAATCAATGTCATGTTTCAATTAATACTATTGTACATTTGCACTCAATATGAACTGAAATAAATATATAACATCAGGCCTGTATTTATCCGAAGGGGATGTCAGGGGAGTGTACTCCAACGATTCACCAGTTACATCACACGTACCACCATGAAAAAGGGCATAAGCCTATTGTCACACAACTGGCCCAAATCCAGATCCGTACTATTTGGATAAAAGACAAGTTACAATAATTTAATAATACTGTACCCGACCTGATCACGGAACCAAGGTCTTCTAGATCAGTATACGTACTTGCAACCACTATGACAACACCATGACAACACATGCGTATTCCAATATAAATATAATTATTATCATACACGCATTATTAAATGCTAAATTAACAAATACTCTTAAATGTTTGCGTTTCACTGTAACCTCTTTAGTATAAGATTCGCGCCAAGAAAATATGATTATTTTCTATTTATTTTAAACATTATCAGGACGTGCAAAGATTAGAGCGAATTATTTTTTACGTCAGTCGTACGAACATAAGCTCTTGCAAATATTTAAAATATAACGTGATATGTAGTTTGTTATGTTGTGTTATCAATTCCCGTACATATGTACTGTATCACGTTGCAACGACTTATAAGCTTGTGTATATGTTTTCTATTTTTTGTAAACAAACATCCTGAGTTTTTCATGTGAGAACATCAGTAAATATGAATACTGTTAGACCAATGACTCTTTTTTATTCTATCAGTTAATGCCTTGCAAATAGTCTGGGAACGAACGAATGAATTAAGAAATGAATGAAAGAAGGAATGAATGCTGTCATTATTATAAACATGTATGTATGTGAAGTTAACAAATACCGGAAGTATTGAGCGTAATTGACAGCTATGAGGAAGGCCCAGTCGTGGGCGTCTTACGCGTTTATGATATGGTGTATTTGAACTGCATAGAGGTGTGAGCACTGGGTCTTTTTTAATTATAAAAGAGGCCATGTAACTAACAGTGAAATCAAAATTAGACGCAAGCTGCAGGTAATATGTAAATTACTTTTATACGATTATGGTTTCTGGGTCGAATTAAAATTAATTTCTGTATTACTATAAGTCATCGCTCAATTTTCGATCTCTATTAGATAAATCGATTAATACAATCAAAATTTACGGAGATTAATTAATTTAGACATTCAATAACTTATTCTACGCCGAAACCCGTTCTTCATCCTTTCAGAATGAGTCACTGGAACCGGTGGAGCCCACTCAATATCAATAGAACAATATTATAGAACTTAATTAACAGTACCCACATTTCTTGTGCTATCGATAACATCGCTAACATCGACAGTATCGACAATTTCGATGGATTCTCCGTAAAGGTATCAGTCTCCATAGCGTAATTATCGATAGTTTGACAAAATGAAAAATCATTTTACTGGAACGGGTTCCGTCATTTTTAAACTCTTTTAACTAGGAAATATAATATATATTCATTATATGAATTTGTTTGTTTTATAAATCGCTGGCATCTATGAACATATTATTACGCCTAATTATTATTGTTAAAGTTACCACGTTTTAAAATATCCAACGAACCATAAACGCTTTTGAGTCGCCTTATTGTGTTCTAATCGCTTTTGATTTGTTAAGGTTTAGTCATTAATTATATGTTTATCGTGTGGCTTTTTATTGTATAAAAATACTCTGTTATTTTTACATTGAAAGGAAACATCTTCATAAATAACACGGTTTTTTTATAATATAATAGGCCAACGTCTAGCCGCGTACCAGTTTGTTGGAAAGCGAGGATACCTCCTAAGTAGGCCCACGCTTTCCGAGCTTAATATTAAACTAAAAACAAACTATGTATTTGTACTTTTATCGCAAAAAAGTTATGTATTTAGATGAAGCGGAAATCGTACAATATAAATTTAAATTAGTAACGCATATCCACAGTAATAAAAGAATCAGTGGATCTTAGAATCAATATAATATTTGAACACAGGATATGTATCATTGTCATCATATATTTTGTGATCAATGCAACAAATTGGTCAGATAGGTACCTGATGGTGGAGTCAGGAGCGTCTGATACAGGAATTCTGTATGTAGAGAATGAGCAATATGGAAGAAGCACGTCAGATCTGTAAGGATAGATATTTAGGCACTTGGTGCTCTTTGCTACTCTGTCATTTTCCTGCCTCTCACTCTCTGTAAGAGACCTGGTGACATGATATAATAATGACAATATAATTCAACGTGTAAAATGTGTACCTTAATAATGAAAATTTCATTTCTCATATTGCTTATTATAAACAGTTTTATATCCATGCCACTGTGTTGTATGTCCTATGTGACTTTTTTAATGTCCTAGCGTTGGTTATAATAAAATCTTTCCGTTCTTTTATAAGCCCTGATAAATTGTTATCATGTTTAATATTGTCGAGTGCCGTTTGGATGCATTATCTTGCAGTGTATCACTATTTCTCGTAATTGTATTTTAACTAAGATTAGTTGTTATATAATATGAAAAGCTACCCGCTCGGGAAGACCCAGTGTTATAAATCTGATGTTTCTTATCTGTTGACATGCCTAAGGTTTTTGTACTTGTGGTACGTTTTGAAAACTTCTCCCATGTATGACCCCAACCAGGTAAGATGGTTGCTGTAGTAGGTTTCCATAGGCGACCAACTGAAAACCAGTTTTGTTCATGAGAAATGGGCGAAATCACGTCACTCTTTAAGATCTGCATATTAACATATTCCCTATTGTTAGACAACAGGTACATTTTTGCGCATTCTGCATATTTAACAAGCCATCATTAATTGTGGTAGCCTTAGCTTATAGACCAAAACGTAGAGCTATTAAGTAGTGAAACATGGGAGTATACTTACGGCTTTGCCTACCTCTTGGGGTATAATAGGGGTCACGTTACGTTCCATGTTGAACATATGCGTGTTGGAAGATTTAACGTGTCCGCATAATGGAGAAATATGAAATATATTTAGATTGCGTCTCAATGTTAGCTGTCTGATAGTTAGATAAATGTTTCATTTTCCTTCAGCGTCATAGCACGTGATATTGAATCACAAAACACATTATGGAACAACTGAATCTGTGTTCACTATTGTTTAATCGTTCAGCTTTGATTCGGTATAAAATCATTTAGTGCTGACAGCATGATAAGGTAGTCGCACAGCATTCAGGCACACATCCCATCGATGCTAGTTGCAAATAATGAAGCGGATTTCTTTTTTTTACTAAAAATATGTTTCTTTAACCATAACGGCTGTAACGGCGATGAAAAACATCCTGAGTAAACCTGCACATCTTAGAAATCTTCATAATTTTCTCTAAGGCGTTTTAAGTGTATACTACACTCCCGCTTTGCTAGGTTGGCATATAATGACTTTAACCCTTGCCAATTTGAGAGACGGCCTGTCCAACAGACGAACGATAAGTAGCCAGTGATGATGATGAAAATCAGTAAGACCGAATTAAAGCTGAACTACCTAAATGTACCGATGCTGGTTTGACAACCGGAAACTGGATGTCCATAAAAAAAAACCAGCGTGTAACCCTGCATTACATAACATTTTAAGGTGAAATTTATATATACATATATATATAACGTAACGTTATGCCTGTAATCCCCGAAGGCGTAGGCAGAGGAGTGTGGTGTACCCCCACGTTTCACCAGTTCCGTTTACGTCCTATGGAATGGAGGTAGTGAGCCTATTGCCTTACATCGGGCTCAGATCCAAACTCCGAGTCACTACAAGAAATTCTAAATTAGAGAAAATCTAGTAGTACCCGATAGAAGATTTGAATCCAGGACCTCCCGATCGGCAGTCGCGCTTGCAACCACTCGACCAACAATGCAGTTGGTCTATGTTAGTTGGTAAATATCTATATAAATAAAATATTATAAGTGTGCCGTTGTTTACAAAACGTTAACAAGTAGGTACCTATCATTCTTTGAAACGATGAGACAGCGGTTTCCATAAACGTTATTTCTAAACTATAGGGATTGCTAAACCATATTATCGAAAACCTACGTCTAAAAACTAATGATTGTACTGGTAATTAGGTTAGACACTGTTCCTAAAATTGCAAGAATAATAATACTCATTATTATGAGTAACGATATTAAATTTGATACGTTAGATTAAATTAAGCGACTTTTAAAAATGTTTATACCTTACTTAATTAATAATACTGGCAGAAAATAGTTTTTTT
>DWME01002263.1:0-21440 GCA_018244795.1 Parelbella ahira ahira | reverse complement strand
CCAGCGTGGCAGACTACGGCCTTAACCCTCTAAATATGAGAGGAGACCCATATTCCAACAGAGGAATGAACAATGGGTCGATTATTGTTTATTATTATTTACAGTTTGACTGACAATTAATATTCAGTTGGCTGCAAAGACTATGCTCAATGTTTTGAAGTCTATAAGTATTTAAAAAAGAGATTATTCAAATGTCATTTATGACAAAACCAATGAAGGTAACTAACCTGCGAAAAACATGATTGCTTTGCGTTAGGAAATGTATTATAAAATGTATGGATATATGATTTTTGATTAAATAAAATTTAGAATATTAACGGCAATTATTAGGATACAATATAAAAAAGAGAGTTAAATATGCTAAGGGCCTTGTCCATCGTATACTTCGAGGGCCAAGCACTCGCTAGAAAGGATGTTTTAAAACTATCTCGTGAGTAGTTCGACAGCTATTAATTATATTAAAGTTGTAATTTGTTAAAGACAGCTTATATTCCAATATAGACCCTATATATATCAGTACAGCGCGTTGTGTTGCAGGACTGAGCGCGCTCTACAGCACGGCTCCGAACAATCCGGTGAGTTATATTGCTGCCATTTCCAAGAAATGTTTTTCTTTTTCTTGTTTAGTCCAAAATTATCATATTATGGTGCACTGATATCTGAAATTATTAAACTTCACGTGCAGGTGTATTTAATAACATTGTCTGATTACTTTCAAGCGAACAGGAAAATTAAAAAAGTACCGAACGGTAATACATTACAAGTTTTTATATTGCATATCAGTTAACTTAGTTAATGCATGGCTTTGGGCCTTCTATATCATTTTTATTTTGTTATTGTATGTTTATACCTGTGTATTTTATTGGTTTTATGAGCATGTGTATTTCACAGTTGCTTGAACAGTTTTAGTGCAATGACAAGCCACATGAAACATCAACTATCTTCTCTGATTTTCCTGTTGATATGTTACTATTAACATTGATTACAGTTTGCCTTGTGTAATGTTAACAGTGACGTAAATGACATACTTTAGTATAAGTTATAATACTCATTTGTATGAGTAGCTCAGATTATTATCACAAACATAGAGTGTATAACGTTGTCTGTATACATATATATGTATGCCCAAGTGTATAACGTAAAAGTGCGACTCCATCTGTGGCATGTTGTAGACACCCCTGATATGGACTAGTGTTTCCTATTAAAGAATAATTGACATTTCAATTGTTATCATTAAAATGTTCTATTTCAAGTGCATTATAAATTTTAAAATTTTGTCTATCTTATGATGGTATTCAAGTGCCATGGGTGAAGTTTTGATTAATGTCATGAAATATATATGCTGTTTAATTTAGTAATCAAGAACAAAAATAACAAACAACAGGCTTTTTGCTCAGTTTAATGCAGCAGTTGACTTCAGTCTTGCAGGATGTAGAGGAAAGCGGTGGCCTATTGTGTAGTGTGTTTGCTGAGCAATTATCTATTCACATTTATTTTATAAAACTGTAGTGTGTAAATCCAGTTGGCTTCCTACTTCCAACTCGAAGGAACTATTTATAATGGTCAATGCTAGTTTTTGTCCTTCCTAAAACCTGAGTTATTTGGAGACAAATACACTGAAATAAAACATTCAGAATCAATGGAGTATCAAAATGTATTATGTTGGTATATGTGGTTTTTAACACAGACAGTACTGTCTCATGAAGTATCCAAGCCAAGTAATGGTGCGTGGGCAGACGGAGCAGCCGCTAGCGGCCCGCACCCCCCGCCTCCGCCGCCACCGCCGCCGCCTCCGCGCTCGCGCCGGGCCTGGACTGTCGCCGCCGCGTTGGCGCTTACCGCGTCCTTGGGCGGGGTCAGTATTCACGTTCTGTGGTTGTAGGGAGCACTTAGATGGCTTATGGGTCTAAAGTGAGGAAATTTAATGTGTAGTATTGCTTAAATATAATAGTTATCTTCTAAGGAATAAATGCTAATTAAATGAATGATGTGCAAAAATCTGCTGCTTTTCTCAATCCATTTCGATTACGAATGCTGATGATGATGTGATTGCAAACAGGTTTTTTAAAACTATTGTTTTCCAATTTTGTATCTTATATTCATTAACATTTATGATTAATTGCAGGTTTACTTTTACCGTAAATTAAATGACGATACTGAGAATTATCCAAATATACAAGGTATGTTTACTTTTGTAAATTTTAAATATTTTGTGTTAAGAAATTTGATCTTCATTAATTACATATGTATCTATATATATGATATAACAACAACAATTTTATACATATGAGGTGAGAACGAGACTGTCAAAGAAGAGCATAAGCCCGCTTGTGAAGCTGTGCCTGCGAGCGCCGCGCAGCTGCCGGCCCACGTGCAGTACTTACTGGTAGGGGGCGGCACGGCGTCGTTCGCCGCCATGCGGGCCATTCGCAGCGCGCGCCCCGACGCGCACGTATTGATAGTGAGCGACGAGGCTGCGTTACCTTACATGCGCCCGCCCCTCAGCAAGGAGCTTTGGCGCGAGCCCGATCTCGCCCAGCGCGCCCTACACCCCGAGTCGCTGACGTTCCGCCAATGGAACGGTAAGCGCAGGAGTGTTACGTACGAGCCGAGTGCGTTTTATACGGCGCCGGATAAGTTGCACGAAACCGCACCGGGGGCTGGCGTGGCGCGCGGCTGGCGCGTGACGCGCGTGGACCCGGAGCGCCACACGGCTGAGTTGCACGCGCCCGGCGCCGGCACCGCCACCCTCACTTACGACAAGTGTCTCATCGCTACCGGTACGATCGCCTTCAGTTTACTTTACACTTGTGTAACTTAGGAGAGAATGACGAAATGTCGCATGCAGGGGTGCGCGCGCGGCGGCTGGCGGCGCTGCGTGCGGCGGCGGGCGCGGGGCGCACGCTGGCGGTGCGCGGCGTGCGCGACGCGGCGCGGCTGGCGGCGGCGCTGGATGACGCGGCCACACGCCGCGTGCTCGTGGTAGGCGGCGGGCTGCTGGCCTGCGAGCTCAGCGCCGCGCTCGCTGACCGATGTTAGTATCACACCCGTGTCGTATTCCATCATTCGTTTTGTATAAGAATTTGAAAATGAAATCTTTTAACGTTGCTAACTGTTTTGGGGCAGTGCGCGGCACGGACAAGACGGTGCGGCAAGTGTTCCGCGAGGCGGCGCCGCTGACGCGCGTTTTGCCGCAGTACCTGGCGGCAGAAGCCGCAAGCCGCCTGGTCGCCGACGGCGTGCAACTTCTGCCGCATAGTAAGCAACTGTTATCGTACATTCGAGAATATAATAAGCATTAAAACGATTTCCTATTTATATAAAAATACCAAGTAATGTACTTATATAATTGTTTATGTTTCAAGTGTAACGGACGTGTTCATATTTTATAGCCGAAATAACCGATAGCGAAGTCCACGACGGATGCGTGCGAGTCCGAGTAACGAGCACGCGAAGTGACCAGGGGGCGGCAGGGACAAAAGAGAGCGCGCTGGAGGCAGACCTGGTGGTGGAGTGCGTGGGCAGTGAGGTGGACGAACGATTGGCGCTCGCGTCAGGGCTAGAGCTGCACGAGGCGCTAGGCGGGCTGCTGGTGAACGCGGAGCTGCAGGCGCGCGCCGACGTGTTTGTGGCGGGCGACGCCGCCTGCTTCCACGACGTGGCGCTGGGCCGCCGACGCGTGGAGCACCACGACCACGCCGTGCTATCGGGCCGCCTGGCCGGCGAGAACATGGCGGCGTTGCGCCCATCCAGGGCCTACGCACATCAGAGCATGTTCTGGAGCGATCTCGGCCCGCATCTCGGATACGAGGTTCGTTCGATTTTCTTTTACACTTTTCCACTACGACCTTTTTGAAGTGAAACTTCTTTAGTCCTGTTGTGATTTGAAACACGATGAAACGAACATTCGACACTAAAAAGAGGCGAACATATGCATTCAAAGGATTTAGCCTGCGAGAGAATGAGATGGAATACATTATACAGTGTTTCCTATAGTCGGTCTCCCTTTTGCGCGGTGCTTCGTAGTCTCCCCACTCTTATTTGCTAAGGGTTTTACATGTGTATGTTTGTAAGTGTGCATGCCTGCGTTTTACTAGGTTTTGGGGGAAGGCGCCGTATAGTGAGTATTATAATAAATATTTATGTTGCACTGTATGTTTGTACGTGTATAAGTACGTATGTGTGGGCTTCCATATTCGAAGCCTTGGGACAAGGCGTCATAGCCAGCGTGGTGTACTATTCACTAGAGGCTTTTGTTAAAAATGAAAACTTGGAGTCTGAATAATATGTAATATGTAAAATAAAATGTAAAGTAAATTCTAAAGTCTTTAATCATATTTTAATATATAAACGCTACAATTGTAGGCTATTGTAGGTTACAACTGTACGCTACAATCGGATAATTATCCGACACCTGATAGTCTGCATTCATCTTATTCTCGCGAACTTTCATTTCTATCGTACGTGAACTGCATTATTTAAATTCTTATTTTAGGCCATAGGCATAATCGACTCCCGTCTACCAACGGTGGGAGTTTTTTCTGCGGATGCAGTGAAGGACGTGGAGCGGGCAAAGGTGGTTGCGGAAGGGGGCGGCGAGGCGAGCGACCAGACGAGCGGCGAGACGAGCGGCGAGGCGGAGGCAAAGCGGTTCGAGCGCGGAGTGGTGTTCTACTTGCGCGAGGAGCGCGTGGTGGGCGTGCTACTGTGGAACCTCTTTAACCGCATGCACGTCGCCAGACAGGTGACCTATCTACAGACGCAGCGAGTGTGCCGCATATTTAGTGAACGACATCTTGTTATATATTCGAAAAATTTTACAATAACCGGTTGTGTTGCAGGTCTTAACCCATGGAAAATTTGACAATTTGCTCGAGGTGGCAAAGCTGTTCACGCCCCATGAGGAAGACTAAATGTGGAAGTGTAGAATGCGCATTTACTTACTGTACTGTATATAATGAGTAAATTGTTAATTATTTAATATTTTTGGGTTTTATTGTAACAACTACCGTTATCGCCACATGGTTTGCAACACATTCTTTTGCCGAAATGGCCACTTCTGGCCACTGAAGGCTAGAGATTGTCGTGTTGAAAATAGAAAAATAACCTTTTTCTCTTAAGTTTAAATTATGTGGTGTTAATGTCTCCCGCGTGATTGATCGCGGGTTAATAAAAAAGCAAGTTAAATAATCATTGACACGGTTATATATGTGGTTTTTGTAACAAATACTTACATTCTAGTATAAAGGCCCGACGACCGAGAGACTGCGGGTAGTACGATTCTAACCAGCGGGACTAACTCTATCTAATAGTTGAATAGTGCTGTGTCTAATAATAGATATTCTCATATAACGTCAAATTTCCTCTTCGAAATACATATTTTTAGAACCAAAACAAAACTACGGAAACGTGTTGCTTTAATGAACTATAAAAAGAACTATTAGCCCGTTTGTCTGTTGTTGACTGCCTCGCTGGTAGAATGCTTGCAAAGCGTAATTGCTGATCGAGAGATACTGGGTTCGAATTCCGGGCCGGCTACTATTAGATTTTTCTAACTTAGATTTTCTAGTGGAAATTTCTCGTGGTGGCTGGCAGTTTGAGACTTATAATTAAACATAAATGGTGCAACGTGGGGCTCTACTCCTCTGTCCACCCCTTCGGGTATTACAGGCGTGCAGTAGCGTGTAACGCTGATTTTTCCGACGTAATTTACAAATATTAATATTTAACAAATAAGACACTTTCATCTTATGTTAGTATAGTATTACCAATTAACGAAAAAATATAAAAAACATGGAGGGCTAATAAAAATGACGACATAAAATATAGTTTTATTGTAAGAAAGATATTGATTATATTATTCTTAAGCAGATATATATAATACATAAGAAGGAAACTCCAAAAATTCAGCAATTTTGGGAATTTTACACCATGTAGTCAAGTTAGTTCGCTATCACGACTGGTTGTTCTGTGCGGTAGTGTGTCGCGCGCGGCGCACGCTGGCGACGTGCATGGAGGAGCGGCGCGCCCCGGCCGACCGCAGCGACGGCGAGCGCAGCCGGCCCGGGCCCCCGTCCTCCGCGCCCTCCTCGCCGCTGCTGTCCGCCGCCTCCGCGCCCGGCGAGCTGTCCACCGCGCTCGGAGCGGGACTCGACTTGGCGCTGGCCGGCAGGCTGAGAGGGCCGTGCAATGGTTTCACCGATTGCTGGAACCGGAATATGAAGCGTAGTTCCGACCATACGCGCCTCGAATAAGGTTGAGAGCTGTCCCGAGGATGCCGCGCCGCCGCCCATGCTAGATCGCAGCACGATATTAGAAGGCCCAGCACACATCCTAACGCGAGCACCAAGAACAAGCCCAAGAAGTTGAGCATCGAGAGCTTCTCGTTCTCTCGGGTTTCGCTTTCCTGCGCACACAAATTGTAAAAATATAGAACGATGTCTGGTGTTTGACTGAAAAAATGACAAATAGATATTTAGATAAGTGGATTTACCTGGCAGGCGCCGCCGCCGTTCTTCTCCTTCCACCAGCGATGCTTCATGTCGCGCAGAGTGCCCGACTCTTGCATGTTTAACAACGCAAGGTTTAACGCTTGTCGAAACTTCGACCCTGGAATAGTTATAAAAATATAAATACTAAGTAAATAGTTATTTTTACTTTAAGGTACATATTTTGTTTAAAGTCACTCACCTTTTTTCATCGCAATTCCATAGCCTTTACTGTCTAACAGCTCACCCACCTGGAAAAGATGACCCAATGTAAACCAAAGATAGCAATCGCACTTGCATTTTTGCTACGTCATAGTTCTAATATGTAAGTGTATGTGTTTGTGCCTTTAATAATACAACTAACCATTGTGACTTCACACACTCGCTCAACAGTGTACTCGATGGTGGTGGACTCAGCGAAAAAAGCGTAATTTTCTTTGATTACTCTGAAAACAAATTACAGTTAATTCCGATACAGCCCTGAAACTAAAAACACAGTTGTTTTAAACATTATATATTTATGTTACTTCTGAATGCCGGCGTCGTTGGATTTAGGCATCTCCTGCTCCTTCATCTTGGCGAACATACTCTGATATGGCTCGTTTTTTGATCGCTGAAATGTAAAAATACATCATTGACTTACAGTTAGTATTCTTCAGACAATCGGAAAACATAATAATTGTTTGAGTGCATTCCTTTTTGATTGTATTGCCAATTATTAAACATGAGATTCACACAGTATGAATCTTTATACCTCAAAGAAATCATAGGTAGAGCCCCCAGCTTTAGCGCCATAGGTGATACCCTGGTCGTTTTCAGCAAGCTCACGTACGTTAGTGAAGAGCGGAGTAGAGGTCTTAGTGGCCAGCAAGGTGGCCAGGTTCGCTGTGTAACTGCTCGTGATCACGAGCGCGAACAGCCACCACACGCTCGCCACCGCTCGTGTGCCGTAAGCCCTGACGTTTCCCAAATGTTAAATTTTTGTTACGGTACTAATAATAGAAGGAAGAAAATTGACTTTTAATAATTCTTACGTATTGTAAAGTGTGAAACTTATTTAAGTACGATGGAATTCACAAAATATTTAGCACGATAAAGTGTTTTATAAAATCTATGTGCAAGTAATGTTATAATCAGATATATATGGTTATATTCATGACGCACACACAGAAATCAATATTGCTTCTGCGATTGCATGTGAATGAGGTTGAATGAGCGATACGAAGCTTGAGATGGTGTAAGGTTGCGCGCATCATGAAGGTGTCTGTCGAGATAATTAATTATGTTGGAGATATCGTTTGGGACTCTTTCTGGTCGTTCTACGATATGAGTTGGCAATCCCCGATAGTTCCGAAAAAGTGTTTAGCCGCTCAAGTGTCTAGTAAGATAATTGAAGGAAAAATGCGAACAGATCTTTTTTATAAATTCTAAGCAATGCACACCTTAGAATTAAATAAAAAAAAATTTTAGGTGTGTGAAGTCTGCCAACCCGCATTTGGCCAGCATTGCAGACATTGGCCTTAACCTTCTAAAGTTGAAAGGAGACCCATATTTCAACAGTGGAATGATACATGGGTCGATTATTAATATATATGTAATAGAAAAGCACCTGGCATTGAGTCAGAACATTTTCTGTGGTGTTGTGCATTTGGAGAAGCCATTGGATAGGGGACACGATATTAAGACGAATTGTGTGTGATTATTAAATATGAAGTACCTAATTTATGTATAAATAATATAATATAATAGTTTGATGATGGAAGTATCGTGTGTTATTTTGAAATAAGAAACAGTATTACAAATGGAATTTGTTGAAATAAAGATCACGATATTTAAAAGATACTAACACAGGGGCGATCTCAGATCCTTGCAATAGCATGGCGCCTAGATTAAACCAGAGTGCGTTGGCGAGCGTAAATTGGTTTTCCAGCGCAGGAGGATCCTCAACGCACGGGTACGGGTTCTGCCACTCTTCGGGACATAACCTCCCCACCACATATAGTAGCAGGGAAGTCCCCAGATACGCGAACCCCAAGCACAGCCATACCTACATCAAGCAACATGACATGTCAGCGCGCAATTCATGTGATTTTATTACATTTAGATAGAGTTCTGATCTACACTCGAAACCACGATAATAATGAAATTATGACGAATCTACTAATAACATTTTTTAGAATTGTCTTTATATGTCTATATAAAACATACAAGGCAAACATTTTATTGTATTTTTATTAGCATACATTGTTTTCAATACGCAAGAAGCTGTTAGATGGGGTAGGTACTTTCCGTAAATAACAAGAAATAATAATGATAAGAAAGCAGAAGGATTTTTAAAGGAAATACCCCGTGTGAGAATGGTAGGAGAAAAGCGAACAGCGCTGGCTCCGGAGCTGCAGGTCTGGCGAATAGTATGCTGATGCCGAGGTTCATGAACGGTGTCGTGAAGTCTACTGCCGACTCGCGTTGTTCCGTTATAGTCAGGTCAGTGATAGCGAAATGGATGTCCTGCGAAAATTTCATTTCTTATAACCCTAAACTAACTTTGAATTTTTAATAGTTCTAAAAGTCGGTTAAGCTTTGAATTTCTATGGATTTACTTGTGGGAAATCAACATCGGCTTTGCAGCGTTGCAGCCGATTTGATATTCTAATATTTACCGGGTCATCCATAAGACGCCGCATCATGCCGTTCCACTGATTTGTGTTCTTGTCCAAGGTGCCGTACATGTTGTCCTCCTGCTCCACAAACGTGTAGTTGAATTTCAGCGCCTCGGCCAGCTTCTCGATCAGCTCGATACAGAATCCTTTTCGTTTGATAACCCATTATTCTCAGCATAACTTCGAGTGATATTGATGCGAAAGTACTTATAGTGGATCTACAACTCTACAAACTTTGTTAATAAACGCGGACATTTTGAGGTCATTAGTACACGACACGTTGCTTAGGGAGTCCTTAGTATGCAATTACTGTCATCAAAGAAGAGATAACATCAAATAACTGATTAAAAAAATTTTGCGGGAGTTAAACGAGTTTCCCTGCGAGCTTCTCTCTCTCTCTCTCAATTGTCCATCAAGCGCTTGATAAATGGAATAGTTTGTCCATTAATCCCTTGAAAACTGGATCTTAAGCCAATTAATTACTTATTGTTTAAGAAAGGACCTGTTATGTATACGAGTAACGCGACAGACGTGCCATTTTTATGTCGTTGATTAGTTTATGACTTTAGGTACCTTGTAATAAATACAGTTAAAAAAAAATAATGAACGAAAAATATTGGTTTTATAGTGAAAAATAAAGTGTGGAGCGCTTTGTGTCACCTTTTTCATATAGGTACTATACATAGTACATCGAGCACCCCACTTCTTTTTTTTCGATACAATAGTATTAATACAGTATTCGTACGACAGTATTGTGATTTTCGTAGGTATTTTTTTTTATTACATACATTATTTTTTTTATTCATATTAGTACCTATTCACGTACCTTTATATTCTAATAGCATATATGTACATACATGTATGGCATAGACAATTTAACCAATCGTTCACTTGAGTGAATACTGATATTATTCATATTGAAAATAGAAACACCCCTGTAATTACAGGTATATTATTCATACGTATATTATATTTACAGAGCTTGAATATTTTATGTATCATAAGTGGCAATATCTTCGGTTTCTATTATAGTTCCATATAGTGAATCTAAGAGTTTATGATGACAAAATAAGACAGACCACTTACCTTCATATCGATCATTACCCATGAGCCGCTCATCTGATTGTTTTCTCATCACATAAGGGTCGTTCTAAGAATAAAATATGATTTCATCAATAATTATAAAATCTCAGTTTGAGCTGCTACATCGCAAACACATTGCTTGAACTTTAACCGAAGAAGTGTTCTTCGGATTTAGTTCGTAGTCTTATGATGGGACTGAAAGTAATTTTTCGTTACGTTATAAATCTTGTAAGCAATATGTGAATTAACCTTCGCGATGAGCACGTTAAAGGTGCGATTGGTCATAACATCGAGCGGCGGTGGCGGGCCGGCCGGTCGTTGCCGCCACGTAAGTCCTGCACGGGTCCACGTGGCCGCCCCCGCCAGGGCGCCGCCCGTGGTCAGCTCGGCCACCCGCAGGCGCACCGCACGCCGCTCGCCGCCCGCCTCCCACACCAGCGTGCCACTTACGCCTTCCCATTCCTCCTGTGCATCACGGAACTAGCGTTTGCTAACGTGTTCACCATGTTAAACAAGAAAATTCAAATGAAACATATGTACCGATCCAATGGTCTTTGAATGATTCTTTTGATTTCGGTGAATAACGATAGTATGGCCCTTCGACCATTTCCTCGGCTTGAAGGATTAATCCTTCTCATGCTGGGATGAGCTATCATGATTCAAGATGTATTTTGATCTCTGTTGGTTCAATAAATTCGCAGTTTATACATGGCCGTTTTGAGTATGCGTTACCCAATGATTGAGTGCCATAAAGCGTCTAAGTACCTACTTTCAGGTATTTGAACCCGTTCTCATTTTCTCATAAGTGAAAGCTTCGAGTAAGTATTATGTAATGGATTGCAGTCCGCATGATGTTCCAGTTGCATACCAAGACTTTCATAATGGTGAAGTAATAATTTTCTTTCATGCTGTGCCTAATATTTTCTAAGGCCGCTTGTTTTAAGCAAGAATGTGTGCCATTGATGTCGTACAATTAGTATCAAAACCGAGAACACAAAGTTCGACTTGGTTTTATGAAGCTTACGGATCGAATGTAGTTCAGGAGCGTGTCTGCATGGAAAGCGGCGCCGTCGTCGCAAGAGCCGGCCGCGACGCTCGGCAGTTGGAGCTTGTCCAGAGTGCTCCCTACGATCCCAGCCACGTCGTACGTGAGCACTAGCGCTGATGGCGGGTTCTTTGTTATCTATATACGATTTTTTCATATACATTTTTGATACATTTTTCCTTAAGGCAATATAATTTTGTTACCTCATCTAACTCGGTCTCGTTAACCTCGCTCTGGAGGCGTTTGCTGTACATCGAGCGCCATTTCTGCATCGCTTGCATCACTTCATCCGCCTCTGGATCGAACAGCTGTACCACTGCGGAGCCCAACGGTTACTCATTACTTGTCTAAATTTCGGATAAGAAATCAATATGGTTTTTGTAGTGTTGGTACAGGTGGCGGTAACGTCAAAGTAGAATTTACCGGTGATGTTGGCTCCGCCGTAGCTAAACTCCGCGAGGGGTTCGGTGTGCATGTCCAGAGCCAATACGAGGTACGCGTGCCTTTCTGAAAGTAGTCCGACGCGCTGCGCTTCAGCCAATACTCGCCAGACGCACGGCGCCTCGCACCATACGATGAACTTCGTCGCGCCCCACTTTTTTAGTACCAGCAAGAGGTTCCTGAAGTTGAAAACTACATATACCGCTTTTTCACGTGGCATCGAGGATCAAGAGGGGTTTACTGAAATCTCCTGCTTGCCTATCGCGTTGCCAAGTAGATTTTGAAGGGAATTTAATTGAAACAAAGTACCAAATCGAGGCTTGCGATTAGTATTGGACGGTAGAAACCGTCCTCTAAGGAAGATGGTTATGCGAGTGACGCGCAGCGGCAGGAATCTCGATATGAGTATCGAGTCGAATATTGTTTAATAATCCATAATTTTATGTTTATTTTCGACATTATCAAAGAGATTATGGTTTAGATCACATACTCGTATTTAGTTACTAAAATAAAGGGTCTTGTTTATCTTAGTGTTATCTAATATATGAAGTACGATGAACCTGAGCAGTGCGGGGTCTTCCTCTACCGGCAATTGTCGCGCCATCAACACGAGTTGCTCGGCGTCAGGTGCTAGAAGAGCAGCGCCCCGCGCGCTGCCGTCGTGCAGCAGCACTGCGTCGCGCCATCCCTTTGCGTCACAAAGTGCCGCACACGCCTCCGCCAGCACGTCAGGGTGCGGATACAGCTGCAGCGGCGCGGGGTCGTCGAAGTTGAGGGTGGGCGCCGCCAGTAGCAGCGGCAAGCCCGCGCGCGCTGCCGCCGCCGCGGCCGCACTGTCGCTCACCACGGCGCTTACGCCCTCAGTGGCCTGCCACACAACCACTTCATTTAACACGAGTAGGTATAGGATAACTACTATGGAACAATACAATATATATTTCATAATAAGTTGCTAAAATGTAGGACGCCGTTCGGTATTGTAAATAATTCGACTATTATAAAATAATACGAGTAAGTTGAGCGATTTATTGTTATGTATTTTTTAGATGTAATAAGTTTGTACGTATTAAGCATTACAACAGCCTACGTACATACCAAAAGTCCAACAAGACGGTATTTTGAAGAATTAAATTTAGTCAACCTATTCAATGCTGTTTTGCTCAGTTAGAAATATCAGGTTACTATTTTGACTTAGGAAGGCAGTGGATGGAAAGACGCTGATGAAGATAACGATTTTGACTTATGATGAGGTGTCAGTTTTGTGATAAGGAGTGATATAGTTGATGTACCTGAACGCAAACTTGTGGCGGTAGTGCCAGTGGCTCAAGAGGTTCGACGGGCGCGATCAGCGCGGGTTTCACGCCCATATTTTTTTCCGGTCCTTTCTGCTTGCCTGCGTCCTGCTCCGCGTCCGGCGCCGCGTCTAACGCTGCATCTAGCGCCGCGGCCAGGCGGGCCGCGCGTTCCGGCTCGCCCTCCACCACGCCTGTAATAATGATAAATGCCAACTGGACGACAAATTCATAAACAGTAGATCATTGTGTACTTAGAGGGCATTTTCATCTGACTCATATACCATTAGGTACGCTTGTATTTCAACGAAGGTGTAAGCGGATGAGTGTAATCTTGTTTTAACTGTTATGTTCGGAGGTGACTCTATTGGTATACACCGGGCGCGAATCCAGAGTCCGATATACTGGAAGGAATTTTATGTTAGAAAAGATTAATAATACGTTCCCTAACCTGGCGAAGGAACATCTTGCTCAGCAGTCGCGTTTTACTATCACTTTAGAAACAAGGCAGTCTCAGTATTTGACCATTATAGAGCCTTACTAACGGATAAAAACAACATCCCACGCCTCCATTCTGCCATTTAACATACCAAATTTTGTGAAAATTTGAGAAAACGTCAATAGATTTGTCAACATAAAATGCTCTGACGTTACTGAAACCTAATAGGCCAGCTGAGGTCTCCACAGAATTATATTCTCTAATTTGCCTTCCATTGTTTTGAGTATTTCAGCAGTTTTAGAGAAAGGATTCCAGTACTCCTAGAGGAAGATAACGTTAATATATCCAATATTATTTAAAAACGTACCGATTTGCAGATCATCAGCGGCAGAGATATTCAGCAGCAGCGCTGTAAAGAAGGGCACGAGAGCCCACATGCTTTCGCGACTCAATAACATTCCATAACCACAACACTAGATAGTCAGTCGCGTGGGCACTCCCAATACTAAAGAGGCGCCGTGTCGCCGTCGCGCCGTTCTCTCCGCGACGGGCTATTTCAGGCGCCGCCGCTAGAAGCAGCGCGCAGCGTCGCCCGCGACCGTCAATAATTCAGCGACCATATTGGTATGATTCTAATTTTTACTAATACACGTATTATGTATATAAACCTATCCTTAGTGTATATCTAAGTTATACGCATATTTACAAACGCTTTTTTGTATTAACAGAAGCGATTACTAGACCTGCACCTTACACAAAAGTCTGAATCCATTCCAAAACAATGTAAAGATTCACGCGAGAGATTTTATAGACGAGGTACCATCCTGTGGGGCGGAAGGACGTCTTGTACAAGTGTACAACGATTTTTACCTTGTCTTTTAAATTAGAAAACATGATTAGATAGTCATAAATGTCTATGTGCGGAAACTTATTTTTTTTAATATTTTTATTTCAAATTTGGGGTTTTCTCCTGGTTAGGATATTTCAACCCCATTGTGACCATCATACATGTACAACCCTAAAACTATTTAACAATTACTGTGGAGACAAGACGCCAATCTCCAAAATAGTCTAGTCGCTCCTGATTTTGGTTTTGATAAAATAAATAGTTTACGCGGTACCAACATTGTATAAATTAAATTTCAGTTGCCTCGACAGTGACTGCCTTTTAATTTGAATTTTTGCACATTCCGTCAACACATGATTTACATTTTCTTCAATACCACATAAATTACGGGCAGGAGAATCAGATTTTTTTATTAAATATTGATGTCTCATTAAAGTACTCTTTCCATTTTTCAAAATTTAAAGTTTTAAATTTGTTTAAGATTTCTGTATAATCAGATAATATAGGTATCTAATTCTACAGAATTCCAACTCAATTTGCAACCTTCAGCACATCCTTTTTTCGCCAAATTATCTGCCTCTTCGTTCCCTCGTATACCACTAAGAGCTGAAACCCAGTGCACTCTCAAGCTGTTATCTTGATTTTGTAATTGCAATATCTTTTCTACTTATAGCATATGCTATCGATAGACCTCTGATACCAGAGGCGCATAGAGCCAAATACTGTAAACCGCTCTTACTATCTCAAAAAATAACCGACTTTTCGAAACTTATTAATGACCTTCATTTGTTATTTTTCACTGTGTACTTTACTGTGTTAGCTGTAAATTTTCTAGTAAGATAATTAAATAAATGATAGGTGGAAGACTTATCTGCTAAAGACTGCGGGCAGAACCTGGATGTGGGAAACCGAGCACAGCGCGCGATGACACTGATTAGGAGTGTCTATGTCCAGTAGTGAACAGATAATATGATGATTATAACGGTGAGGAGGTAATTTCATCGGCTTCATGCAATAGTTATTGATACTGTAAAAAAAAATCCGTTCAAAACAATGTTAATAGTCATGTGAGTATTAGCATTAGCAAAGTAACGCTGGGAGAAAAGACCAAATTATCATTTAGTGTTTGGCTATGATTATTATTACATTGTTGAAACTGTAGAATACGAGTATGCCCTCAGTATATTGATATGTAGTACAGAGTACCTATTTCTGTAATAATATCAGCTATAGCTGATAACATTTTATAAATATGTAGACGTATTAATTTGCTTTTAATGTAAGGTTCATTCACACTAGCTGTCAGGTGATTATCACAATGCCGTCCGTAGGTTAAAATAAAATACATTTCATTGTAGTATTTGTTAGGTTAATTCTGAAAAATATCAAAATCCACTTCGGTAAATTCATTAGTTAAAGTTCCATTTCTCTTAGAAGCTGTATAACATTAATTGTAATTACGTACCTCACCATCATCACCAGCATGTTCTTGTCCACTGCTGGAAATTGTTGTTTTTGGTTGTGTCATGGTTGTTGTCTGGACATGCTAATAGCACGCCACTGAGTTCGATTTTCAGCTCTTCGCATCCAACCACTGCCAGCCATTTTGCGTATATCGTCATTCTAACTACTTGGAGTGACGATAACGATATAGAATAGTATAGATTAAAGTAAGTGTATGCTTTTATTTAATTGTGCTTACGCACGCGTTTCGCTCAATTTCAGTTAGGTGTAGGGGCCTCTGAATTACAAGCGCTGCTTTAGATGGTATGATACCCACGGCTGAACTTACGTCACGGATGCTTGGTGTAAGCGTTACCGTTCTCAAAAGTGACCACAATTACATAATACTTTTATATTAAGCATAAGAGAATTCATAATTTCAAATGCAGTTATAAAAATATGCAAGTTTGTGTCCATCTCGTTATAAATATGCAGTAATAACTCTTTGATATTTTGTTATAAGTGCACACTCAGTTGTCCCTACAGGGTATTTGGAAGAGTCTAACATGGGATACTGAGATAAAGTTTAAGCGGTGAAAAAAATTTTTTTTTTCAAAAATTTACGTCATGGTCTTATCGCGATCAGTCTAAAGCGGTATCGGTTGTAAAATAAACCAAAACAAAGGCTGCAAATCGGATGATACATATCATACAAATTAAAGACATTAGATGCTGACTGGAAAAGAATGTGTTGCGGCCGCGCATTACAAGTAACATCGCTTCCTCTCTTTCTGTCGTAACACATTCAATGCGAAAACCAGTTTGCGTTAGAGCAGTCAGCTCGGCTAGCGTCGGCAGCAGTCGTCAGACGTGCCTCGTAACGGAAGTGCGCTGAGCGGTGATATCTGTAGTGCGTTTTAGTTAAAGTTTTTTAATTATTCACAAATACGTGTATAATGTGTCCGTGGTGATGTTCTCGGTGGTAATATTTAACTGAACATAACCACATGTAAGTGCCCGCTCTGCAGACGATCAGTGACATGCTCCTTAATCTATAACTACTACTTTGTCGCTCCGTTTGCGAAATTAATCGTAACGATGCATTTTTTGCTCTCACGATTCGCGTCACTTACTGGTAAAAATCTGTGTTTACTTTGTGCTGGCCAAGTTGCGCGCGAGGTTATAGGCGAGAGCGGATATCTGTCCTCAATTGGAAGTTGTCCACCGTGAAGGTCTAAAGATTCCGATCCGATTGGAGATGCTTGCTCAACTGTTATCTACGTATTAATTAACTCTGCGGCCTTATAGAAACGATTTCTTATTTTGGACGCTAGATATGGGTTTAGCTGATCTCGATACACTTAGTATGTCTCTCTCTGCAAGTAATTATAGTATAATCATGTACGTATCAATTATGCATGCTTACTGTAGCCCGTTGCATATTGTATCACTTATTGGTCATACCATTTTCGATATTAATATATGTTACCATGTATATTTTTTAGATAGTATAGTATGAATGATGGTATAATTATATGAATGATGAGTGTAGAAGAACCATGACGGATTTGTGAGGATTAAGATATTTGGTACTGGGTGCTGTCTGCCCATCCAATAAGAGATCGAACTTGATGGTATAATGAGAATAATAGTAACGTACTATGTTGTCGTCATAATAGCATCATAACATAGGTACAGTAAATTTTTTAGGCGACAATTTATAAGCCAGCAATATGTTAAAAGTTTTATCGACGTACGCGCACGGAATTCCCGCAAGGCTTTAATCGTCCTATAATTAATGATAGCTATGGACTGCGTAAACCGTGGGTAAAGCCAAAAATTTTACTACGTCGCATGTATCCGTCATAAGTATCGTTGCATGTGTAACAACGTAACATCACGCTTGTTATCCCCGCAGGGATAGGCAGAGGAATTGAACTAATTGAAGTGTACTTACACGTTTTTACCAGTTACGTTTACGTCGCATGGAATTGGTGATGAGCCTTTTGCCATACCCCGTGCGCAGATTCAGACTTAGAGTCACTACCAGAAATTCTAAATTAGAAAAATCCAACAGTGCCCAACCCGGGATTTGAACCCTGGACCTCCCGATCGGCAGTTGCGCTCGCAACCATTCGATCAACAAGGCAGTAAAAAGTTTGATTAAAATTGTATAAAGGTTAAGGTTTATCCGCTTTGTATTTGTACATGTTTGAATTTAAGAGATAACACGCTAAATTGTTCATGTGTGCAAGAAAACATGACGTAGGTATATTCGCGCATTGTTATGATTTGTTCTATAATTATAAATATTTCGGATAAGGAAGCGTTTTGAGTAAAATCGAGTAATAGGTATTGTACGGCTTACATCCTAGCGGTTAGATATAGTCTGTCACTGTCGGATTTTTATAATGTCAACACTACGTAAAAATATCTACCACGCCTATAATTCCCGAAAATGTAGCCAAAGGAGTGTAGTAAGCCGTCAAGATTCCCCGGTGATAAGCGTTGCGGCATGGAATTAGAGGTGAGCCATTTAACAGGCACGAACTTAGACTCCGAGCTACTTCTAGGATTTAATGTTAGAAAAACCTAGTAAGACCGGATCCGAGGATCGAACGCCGGATCTCTCGATCAGCAGTCGCGCCTGCAACTACTTGACGAACAAAGTAATCTCTCTCACTACGTGACGCCAAAATATCTGTTTAGTTCTTAAGTATTAAACTAGTTCTTAAGAAGTAAAAGGTAGAGCTTACGTTCCAACAACATCAGTAATGGATCATACTGTGTACGTATACGAAAAAAATTCACAAGCGTATGACATACATTTATATTGATTCGTTTTTATTGTCAAGTCTTTTTTGATGTTGATCACTTGCGTGTGGGAGGACTTGCGTATGGACGTTATGCCACATTCTTTAGACTTGTCCCTGTTTTATTTTATTTTAGCGATGTGCGACAAAAGATATTCATGAGATAGTGCCTATTGTGTGCCGAGGATTTATTATTAATAGCATTTAAAACTATGCGTCATGGAACCGTTATTGAGGATGTGAACCATACTCCCTCCAAAGTAGATCATCAGTTTTTCGTAAATTATTAATTACTTCAATGTGGCTTCATTAGGTGACTGATAAGGAAGTCAGAAGTTTCCGAAACCGGCGTGTGTATCTGATGAATGTAAAATATACACGTCAGATCTGTACGGATAGATATTTAGCACTGATTACACTTTGCTAACCGCGGACGGATCTAGCGTTAGGATATGCTAAAAATAATGGTTTAGTGTATTTCATAAAAAAAAAAGTTTTCTATTAATTACAGTATCTGTATTAAGTTTTCTCTCCCGAATGTTCAGAAAGCTAACACAACTTAACGGAAAGGAACAACCCCGAAGATACAGTTCTTTTTTTCATCACGGTTGAGATTAAACTACTAGAGAAACTCTCCATAACACAAATGTTTAGTTGGCAATAGACTTGTATAATTTATCCGGTTAGGAAAATACGCTCGCTCATTAATATCAATACTGCCAGATTAATTTATTATCGACGGATACGCCTACCACTGATATAACATTCATTTTGCAATAGCGGGTGTTAGGTTATACATGACTGGCCTGTGGGTCCAATAGTGTAACTGCACGCTAAGCCGGGTACTATGGGTTCGATTCCATTTAGGACAAGTGTTTTGGTGATGGGCAGAAGTTGTTGTTCTGTGTTTGGGTATAATAATGGTCTCTATAGAATTATGTATATATGGGAAGTTCACCATTCAACTGTTTACGATAACAGAGACCCCCTTCGAGCCTACTTTGGAATCAGATGGCTCTGTATGGAAATATCCCAAAATAATATACCTATTACATTGTAAGTTAATGTAAGTTGTTAAATTCGGCGATAAAAACTTACGAGATTGTTATGTTTATATACCTAGGTAGGTACATACATAGGTACCCCGGAGGTCCGCATCGCAATACATTTATGAAAACATTATATTTAAATTTTTCTTCGTAAAAAAGACTACGGGATTTTTGCATCATCTTCAGCCCGTTTCCGTTCACAGTCGGACATAGGCCTCTCCAGTAGCACGTGACAGCTCAACCTTCAACGCTTCGTATCCAAACATCCCCAGCCATTCTGCGAACAGTGTCACTACTCCTCTTAACTGGAGGTCGTCTTTCGCTATGTTTTCTAATTAACCCCTAATGAACCTCTGTAAAAGTTTCCAGATGATAGCGAACACATTAAGTAATTAATCCTCCCGCCTCCCCCCTCTCGCCTCCAAAGAAAATAGTAACATTGACTATATCTATATACATAGGTATATAATAACAAATACAGTGTCAAAGTCGGGCAAAGTATTTTTGGCCTTTTTTAACTTAAAATTCCTAATAACAGCATGAAGTTTTGGTTATGACAATAAGCTCACCCCCTATTTCATAGAATGGATAAGATAACTCATTGTAATTGGGAGTATTATAATCCTCTTCCTATCCATTCGGGGAAACACACGCGTGAGTTTTGTTATATATGTACATATACATAATATATAATAATCACGGTTTTTCCCGGCAGCTTTTATACGCATTTATAATAGAAATATAACTCGTTGTTAAGCGGATGGCAGGCGGCCGATATTGACATATACGATAAGCTAACACGTGTTCCCATTGTCGTGCTGTAACTGAACTTCAATATGTTTTTTTTTTACTTTGTGTTTGACGTTTTTTGCCGACCTTTTACGAGATCTATCGACCTAACCAAATCGTGAGGAGCGTCGAAGCCGATAAAAGAAATCTGTAACAACGTGTCAACTGTTTTGTTAGTCGAACGATGGACTGGTAATTGAAAGGTCGTAGGTTCGAATTCCGGAGTCGGGTTTATTGGAATTTTCTGACTTAGATTTTGTATTAGAAATTTCTACTGTGGCTCGGAGTCTGGGTCTATTCTCCGTTAATGCCAACATGCTCACCACTTATTCCATTGTGGGACGTAATCGTGACAGGTGAAAAATGCTGTGAAAAACACTAATGTGCCTTTTCTTTTGGGCATTACAAGCGTGAAGTTACGTTTTATAACAATGTGTGACATTCATTCACCGTATTTCATGTACATTTTAAAGAATCAAATTATATATGTGTATGTAGCGTTGGACTGTGGCATAGGTATTGTAGATTGACCGAACATCGTCCGCGCGTGCATAACAAACATGTATAGATAAATTTTTGAATTAAAAAACCGCCATAAAAGAATTTGATTTGGTATAAAATATGCACGGATCGCTTAAAAATAATCGCACATATTTTATTTTTGCAACTTTCATGGACAATGTAATATACAATTATTGTTATTTTTGGAGTCAGTGTAATCCAGATAATAGCAATACCTAATATTACATGTCATTTAATAGCAATACTTAATACGCCGTCTCATTATATTATGTACGTTTTCTCATAGATACAATTCTAAATTATGAATAAAATTGGAGCCCATAAAATAAGTTCGTACCCTATTTATTCACCTTTAGTGGTGGTATTTTTTCTTTAAATTGAAATGGGACCAAAAGGAATGTGTACCCTTTCAAATAAATAGAGAGTTTTCTCCATCGGCTCTTAAATAACGACATCTATATATTAATACGTGAAGCAAAAACTTTGCACCCCTTTTTACGAAAATTGCACGGACGGAGAAGTATGAAAT
>DWME01002262.1:0-21441 GCA_018244795.1 Parelbella ahira ahira | reverse complement strand
CATATCTTTAGTACTTTGACCAGAATGTTTTATGTTCACTTAACAGTATGTAACTTAACTTTCGTTCAGCTTCTATGTTCTTAACTTAACACAAGCTTTAGAACAAATTAATAAAAAATAGAGTAGGGTTATTTATAAATAGTTATGATAATAGCAAGAATAAGGAGACACGTTTCATTAAAGAGTTTGTGTGTACGTAAATGAAAATTACCATTTACCCACACACCTATTATTGTATATGTTGAGGCAAATGTGTTCGTTCCGGGAGTGGACATTATGTGCAGATATATTACAGTACAGCTTTACGGTTATCTCGAACACCAACATTGAATATATTCAACATATTATGGTCTGTCGCAAACAGCTGAGACCAAAGCACAGGCTTAAATATTCTCAGACTACATGTGTTTATTCAATAAAGATATTTTTGCAGAAATGTAATACAAGGCTTACAGTTTTAACTTTTAAATACCATAGGAACACCAACCGCCCGAAAAGCAGATTTACATTTTTATTTTCCATTAACTGTTTGTTAAATAAGAGCAGTAGGTACTCGTACATACTCGTATATCGCAATACTAAAAATTAACACTTCCACACTGAATACAAAATATTGTCAAAATTGTTCCGTTTATTTATATAGTCGAATATAAAAATTACTTTTTTTCGAATCATAGCTCTTTTGTGAAGTTCTCGTGTACTATTGCGAACTATGTAAATTTTGTAGAGTCGATGTAGAGATGACACAGTGAATTTCAAATACGTGTGACATTATCACATTGTTACGAGTATGTGACATAATGCTTTCAAATTCAGTGTTGTGTTCGCCACTTATTCAATTATCCCAGCACCGCGATGTTCTGATCGTATGCGTACTCGTATGCCGCACCGAAGCCAAGCATACACAGCTAAAACGATATGACGTCATACTGAACTCATTGTAACACACATTTTTGGCAGGACAATAGCTTGCCAGAACTACGTATAGCTTTTTACAATCTATACAACTTTATAATAACATCTACAGTATATAACAATTATATAATAATGCACTATAGATATAGCTGTTGCAATATTAGTAGAGACTGTAGAGTTGAGTAGAACAAAGAGAATTCTGTAGAGTCGTAGAGCTAAGCGTCGCCGTCATCTCTTGTAAAGATGACCGCTAGTCGTAAATTTCTCAGCCGTATCTGTGCTACCCAGGACACGTTAAGTATTCCGTCCCGGTTGCTAGCCTTATACATATACGAGTAATAAACGTTAAAATTTGCTGGAGAATTCTAAAGCTCTTTTCAAACTTTCTAATAGTACTTTCTCTAGTGCACCACCTGTATCTCCTCTTAAACGCACAGTAGAATCGTGATGATTTAGAAGATCCTTACCCAGTTTATAGGTTGAAGATTTCTATCAGCACTGTTGCACCTTATATTTCTCTTTGTTAGAAGTTAGGTACGTGATATATGATAATAGTAAACAAAGACTATCGTGATTTTACAATTGACACCAGATACTAAAAATAATACAACTGAATTCATTGTAACATTGAACAAACACTTCAAATATTTGTACCAAAAACTCTACGTATGCGTTATATTCGTAGTGCATTCATAAAGCTTCGGACAGAGGTAAATAAACTGTAATGCTATAAAGGAAATTATTTTCACTTCGGAATTCGGGCGGAAAGGGAACATCGTAAGGTAACTTGAACATTTAACTGCCAACCTGCTCTTGGTCATCGTGGCAGATCTTATCCCATTCGGTTTCGCGAAGATGTCAACAGTGGAGCGTTAAAAGGTTTTATGATAAAAAAACTGTTGTGAGGTCTTGGTATACATCGAAATATATTTTTATACTATGTATTATTGCAAAGCATTTTTAGGATATATTTTAGGATCCATGCAACATACTAAATTAATTTGATTCAGCATCACAATGACCGAGAGAACAAAAAAATACAAATAAGTATTTATCGAAGAACAGATGGCTGGTGAAGGAGATCGTTACAGAAATAAGGTTTTTATCGACATCCTCGCACCCGTTCTAATCAAGCTGAGTCATTCGTCGATATTTACAACTTTCTCTCTAACAATAAAAGTAATATTGGAAAGGTAAGAAATCAATTAGTATTACACCTATAGTTACGGAGCAAAAATATACGTATTACAAATATAGAGTGTATGATGGTCTTATTACCAATAAACATATATGTACATACGCAAAGTACGATACAACATTCCATCATCACCATCGCTTTTTGGCCTTCCATTGTGGTACATGAATCTCCCGTCGGGATGAGAAGGATTAAGCTCCGGTATACCAGGTTAGCCAAGTGTGACTTGGCAGACTTCACACTCTTCCAAGAAATACATGGAGAAGTCTAAGGTTTGGTGTTCTTTAACGTTAAAAAGTGATAAATTAATAGATATCATTTACAACTCTCCAATTTATTTACGCTGTTACCCAAATTATTATAAAAATCATAGCTTTTTGAACGGCTCTGTCCAATCGTTTGTGAAAGTAAATTAAATTTTTCGTCATTGTCGTTCATCTGCATCGTCAGTTTCAATTATTTTTGAAAATTAAGGCTTGCTTTGCAGCTATTAATGAAAGTTCATTTTAATATAATTTCAGTGGCAATCTGATTCATCTTTCAAATTATAATATTAAAATCAATTACGAGTAACTGGTTAATCTTGTATTTTACCATGAGTGTTTTACTTCGCTTATGCTGGAATGATTTGTTGCTTAGGACTAAATTTTTCGCCTAAACTCATAAGAGTTTAAAAAAGTGAAATAAAGTATATAAATTCTTTATTTCACTTTTTTCGATGTTAACTTAAATTTAACTAAAACTGTTAAATACATTATGTCCTTTTTTTTCTCTCAAATAAAAAAAAATATTTAGTGATTTTCACGTGAAAAAGAATAGATTAAATCACTTTCGCATAATTATTGATATAAATCATATAAATCTTAATATTAGTTACATCATAGTACATAGTATTAATTTAAGATGTTGCCAACAATATCTGGTGTAAGTACGTTGCACTTCGTAAATTCACTGGGCCAAGAGGAGGTTCGCGTTGAAAAATTGTTGTTTCAAACATATTCCATGAATACTTTAGCTGCATCATAAATAACGACAGCTCTAAGGCCCAAGTATATTCGCAATTTTATCGAAAAATCGCCTTGGCTAATCCTAATGCGATGAGAGGAAGTTGGAATTAAATTTACACTTAATTTAAACTTCGATTATTCTAGAGGGTTAATTTAAAAATTAATTCAATGCAACCAGATCCTATTAGCTCCTTAGTTTGCGGAGTATTGTGGCGAGCTACGTGGTGCGAGTGTACCCTGCAACCCAGCATATTATCGGGCGATAAATTTATTATTCATAGCACGTCTCTACAATTATTTTGCGCTTGTGCTCGTCAGCGGGATGTATCAATATTTCATAAAATTAATATTAACCTACCGTAACTTCGTTAATTCCCAGGCAAATACTGTTACATTGTACGTGAAGATTTTTATAACTCGATAACAAAAGCATTTACATTCCGCGAAATATGTTTCGGGCGTAAGTGAACACATGTGTTTAATTAAACTGGTTTTTCCTTTTTACACTATCAGCGTTCTCTCGCGGAATTATCTATAATAGTTTTAGGAAGCCTTGCGCGCTGGGATATACATACATACGTGTACAAATGTACCCACAGATCTTTGTACGTTCTGTGTAATGCATATTCTTTTGCAAAAGGACAAGGATTTTTCGCTGGAGTTTCTGTATTATGTGCAGTCGCATATGAAAGCGTTTATGTTAAGCAATGTTTATTCTTTAAACAAACACTTTTATGTCCGCTTCAATGATTATGATATTTGCAAAAATGATATATTTTACATTGTTTCGTAACTTTAATATACCTGTATATTTAAAATTTTGATAGAATACGCTATAGAGGCGCCAGCGCGCGATTGCGTCAACAGTTGACTTTAGAATAACTAACTTACTTAAGGGGTTAACTCCATTTATCCCAACTTTACTGAGCACGTCGCCGTCTTCAGTGCATACTGTATACTAATAAAGGCTTATTAGATTTTGTAATTTCTTTGTACAACTAGGCGTTGTGAAAGTCAAAATGAGGCAAATAATGTTTAAGGCAGTGCTTTGTTTTCTCAATTAAAAACATTTTAAACAAAATCTCTCTAATTGAAAGGGCTGTGTTAATGATACGATAGTTTTATCAACAACTTAATTACCTCGTAGTTAATAGCAAAATAAAACATTTACAGTGGATGTAAGTTTGTGTTATAGAAGAGTTGAAGACCTGCGGGTTGAGTACGACGTCAAGAGGTGGTTTCCGGCGAGCTCTTCTCGGTCAAACTAGAGCTCTCTCTAACCCGTTTTCCTACTTTCGCACTTGGAGATTTCCCTGCAAGAAATCCTCTTTCCTTTGTGGAGAAATATAGTGCTATCTCCGGTCGCCGAGGATCTCGTAGAACGAATTAAAGGTCTAGTATATTTACAAGCCTGTCGTTTGACCCATCTATCGTTTCTGTTAATAAAAAATATATAAATAGTTTGCGTTCAGATGTTTTATTACTTACATCGAACATGCTTACTTTGGAGATCTGCTTACTATTGCTTTGGGGACATGCTTACTTCGATCTGTGGTAAATTATTATGCATATAGAAGTTTTATACATTACCAATGTAGGTAACAGAACTGCGACAAACATCAACAATCTAAATAATATTACGATTAAAATCTGCCTCTTCTAAATCAGATAGGCGCATAAGTTTTTTCACTTAGACACTTCCTAAATAAATTATTATTATTTTAAATAATTATTATAAATACCAGGTCATTATTACAATATACGAGTAATGTGCATGGTAACTTCGATGAAAGTATAAAAGGCAAAAAAAGTATTCTAGGACCGAAGTTGGTAGAAATCTTCAGTATCTGCCTACCGCTAGGAGAAAATTCTCGATAATTTCCTACCTCTATCCCCAAAATAATTTATAAAATTCGCTTTACGGAAGACGAGTAATTGAAAGAGAGCTGTTGAACAACTCGATGGATATAGAGTCAAGAGTAATAAAAATTTCAGAATAGGTTCTACGTGCGGTATCAAAACGTGTTACGGTGAGGGAATTGCAATATTTGGTGCATTTTTATTACAAATATTTCTGGATATCTTTTCCTATTCTAGATATATCTTTGATCTCATACTCTTCTATTGTCTCTCTTTGACTTTTTTACTTTCAACTGGTCAAGATAATGACAAATTAATCTTTCGGTCATATATTTTATCATGAAGTTAAGGCATATACTTGTCGAAGTCCATCATAGGAAGTGTACTTCCGGTTTTCGAGTACTACATAATTATACTCGAGCAGTACAATAAATGGTTTGTCCATAGCCCTGACCTATTAGACAGGGGAAATGTTAGCCACGGGTTGGACAACCACGGAACTGTGGCTTAGAAAAAGACAACATTATTTTAATGCTACTCTTTCATGTAACAAAAACATGCATCGTTGGTTTAACTATCTCCTCAGTTGCGTTGGAAAATTATAAAATACCGTACTCTTTTGAATTGGCGGGAGCAAGACGCGCTATTTTATTCGTTAGTAGGCTTGTAATGTTCCTTACATGTGAAGTTTTTGAATAATAATCTTCAAAAAGTGTATTCTTTTGTGAACTTAAGAGGAAGGATACAGGTCATGTACTTTCAATAAAAGGAAACAAAAATTGTGTACATGTTTTGTTTTGATATTTTGTTATGTTGTTGCAAGCTACGTAAATTATATTTAATTATAGCTTGTATATTTACCAAGGCAATGGTTAGCGAATGAGAATTTTACAATCAAACTGCATATTGGAATGGAAAAATGGTAGAGTTATAGTCACCTAGTGGTAAAACATACGTTTGATATTGTGATATCTTTTGGCAAAAAGAACATCTAAACTGTACCATCGTAAATGTAAAATCATTGTTTTTCTGTAGTTGCGAAATTAATAGGTATATATAAGCATAATGTTAAATGTATTATCTTTATTTTCATAACTAAAAGCTTAGAGTCGACTTCAAAACAAACTTTAATAGCAGCCGGAAGGACTGTCGCCTATACTTCAATTTTATGACAAAACAAGCACAATCTCTAGAACTACTCTTAGTCAATAGAAAACCGCTTGTGTTTTCTATAAAAATAACAAACATGGCACACGTATATGTATAAACGTAAAAAGTGACTTACTTACACTTATAACACTCAGATATTCGTATATTCTTCACTGTCACCAAGTTTAACTCAATATCTACATTGCTTTTTTGTATGCTAAAGATACCGCAATTACGGAATTGGACATATATCAAGTTACTTTATTTTTAGAACCGTGAAACTTGAAAATTAATAAAACTCCCTGTATCCCAGTCTACTTGTACATCTCGCTGATCATAATTTAAAGTCGAAAAGTAAAATTGTCCGTTTGGGCAAAGTGGAACATATCTCACGGCGAGTTAGCATAAAACTTCATCGTAATAATTCTATTCCAGCTGGTAGAATGAAGAATGTGCTAAGCGTTTAGTTGGCTCTAGTATGCTTTTGTAAGAATATCGTCGACGTAAATTGTAGTTGAACTATGTACCGAATACATTTACCTGCAGTCGACGGTCGGTCGGGCGCGGTGAAGAATAACATGTTACAAAACTCTTCGATCCTCAACTTATACGAACTTTAGTAAAGTTCGCCTTTGTAGTTTCGAAATGATTATTATAAAATATAAAGGGCGTTCCGAGTGAAGGTTGGAAGAGATTTGCAGTCTCCAAGTTTTGAAACTCTGCTTAGATTTATTTGTTTCCGTACATGAACGCCATTTGGACTTTTCCAATTAATTTAATGCGAATTCCAACTTTGCACTTTAGAGGACAATACTGAACTGCATGTCCGTTTGTAATTACATAACTTCAATTATCTTGAGTGAATCTTGATTAATTATTAATATTTGTTTATCTATTTGCCATATAATCTGATTTGATTTTAGTAATGGCACACAATACTAACAGGACACTAGAAATATATGTAACATAAGGTGACCTGTTATTCCGGTTGTCCTCCCAGATGTCGTTTATCGCTTTTGATATCACTGGTCCCCCTGCCCTCATAGTGTATCCAATGATTACATTTGTAGTGATTTATAGCCCAATATTTCACAGGTATGCTCAATATACGTCGGTTGTGTGTTTAAATATGTTTCTGTTAAAATGAAGTTAAAATATGAGTGCTCAATATATTAATAGGTACTATAAAAAAATATATAGACAATCATATAACAGATACAGTTAGAAGATCTAAATATGCGTTACCTAAAGTTGTGATAATTTATTTATTTAAAGCGTCTTGAAAATTTTGTAAGTCATCTTCTCATAAAAGAAAAATGATTTTAATCTGTTTTGGTTATTTCATTATCAGCCCATCTCAGTCCACGGCTGGACATGGACCTTTTGATTATTTTTCCCGTTCCATTATTGAGATTGACTAAAATTACTTATAATTTCTAGTTGGCATGCTATATATCAACGCCAAACTTTTCACAGAAATTTGATAAAACAAACAAAGCCACGAAACGCCACTAGATAGCAGCGATTAATTAACAAATTTCATTTTGGTTCTAGCGATATTTTTTTGTGTACTCGCCCTGAGTCGGTTGTTTGTATTCTGTGAGCTTGTGAACTGTTGTTGATCTTGTTAATTAATCGTTTTATATGCAGACTGGTATTTTAATGATCTTGGTTATGTTAATTTATAATGATCACAACAAAAATAGAAATTTACGTTCGTCAAATGAGAATGAGATTGTTCATTTTACAAAGCAATCGCGGTGATAATTGCGAGCGGCGTGGAGGGCGCGGGGCGCATAGTGCACTCTCCATGCAACTCGTCGTTTGGGTCCCGACCGCAATTCTGTCGTTGTTTATATACGAGTACATGTGAAAATTCGGTCGGCAACGGCTTTTGTAAATTTAACATCACAATTATTTTCTGAAACATAATGGTTCTATTAGTTGAAGTGCATATAGAACTTATCAAAGAACTAATTTTCATATCAAATGTTTTTGCTATTGTTACTGCTAAGAACTAAGTCACACGGAAGAGGAAATAACAAGAAAATCAAGATAAAAATTTGCTAAATCTTGTTCCTTTCTGTCAACGAAGGTCAAACCAAGTCATAAGTGAATCAGCGGGTTCCTAAACCTCCCATACAGGAAGTAGGCCTCGGCGAACCGAGACCGTAATAGATTGCTACTTAACTCTTATGCCAGGGACAGGAAGCCAATAAATGGACGAAAATAAGCTTACAGAAAGGTAATTTCTTTTATTTATTAACTAACAACAAGCAGTCCATATTGTACCTCACAAATATTATTATTTGAAAGTAATTGTGAGCGGCGGAACTCCCTTGTGAAATTTTGCTACTTTTTTCGACGAATCTCTTATTATTTCTAACGTAATTGGCTAAACATATTACATTTTGTTACAACAGCAGTGTAAAAACTCTGTTATAAACAGCTCTGTTACATAATTATTGCTACTTTTGAATTAAAAGATATGAAGATACTTAAATAATGTGATATCGTAATTCTCAAATTGATCACGTCAAAAAACAGCGAAAGTAAAGACTTTCTTATAATTCAATATACGAATGAGATTAAAAGAATATATTACAATGTTATTATATTCGGTGTTTATGTGAACTTTCTCGCGGATTGTTCGCAAACATTAATTGGTTATTACGACGTGTTTTTTGTTGGGAAATGTTTCTCGTTTCCTAGAGAGCGGCGCGCTAGGCGGGGTTGTAGGGCGGCGCGACGCGGCAGTTGTTAGCGGGACGTCAGCTGAGCGCTACCGTCTTACATTTCCCCCTTTTCACTCAGTGTCACTCCCGTACTTTCGCTCAGTTCAGTTATACGTAACGAACTCGCGATGCTAAAAAATTCTACCATCAATCCCAATGGTTGTGTGATTTTTTTGTAATAAAAAAGTGAGTGTATTATGTGGTTGTTGAGTGATAATAGCCGTTGACAGTAGAGTGCGCCATGCGGTGAGGCATCGCCGGTGTTGACTGTACGCGAGGATATGGTGGACCCGCTGAAAATCTTTTGGGTTCTTACAAACAGCACCTATTTAGGTATTAACCATCACACATACACATATATATTTATCACGTACGGTTAAAAAAATGCACGTCGAATACAGAATAATTGTTAATTTAGTGCACTTGAGACTTTAGATAAATTTTCGAGAACTTTCAAAAGATTCGAACAAAATAGCGAGAATCACGTTCCGCTGTTCTGCATTTTACGGCTAGTTTTCTATTTTTTGTGTTGGCTTCTCCGCTCCTTTCCATTCGATGTGCGAAGAGTTTAGCACATTCCACCAGCTTTATACTTTATTCGAAACGAAAGAAAATATAAGAACAGAATCAATGTTTGGAACGAACTTCCAGCGAAAGTGGGGCGATTTACAGCTATTTTTTTTATTGTTGGCTTTAGTTTAACGTCAAAGGGTCCATTTTAATTAAGTTTCTTTTGCTCGTGCCATTTTACATTAAAGCCTCATGATCCTTTTAACCTCGACGCACCCAGAACCCCGTTAAAAGAATGTTAAGAAGGTGTTAAATCTAAAATTAATTTTTCGCTTAACATTTTAATGAAGGATATGAGAATTTATTCGTTTAGTTTATTAAGATTCGTTAAAGTTGTTATACGTAGAGCTCATAACCTGTAAGTTTAAACAAAATAATGAAAGAAAATTGAGATGTTTGTAACGTTATTATATGAATACCTTGCATTAAAATGCAGATATTGCATTACATCGACACTCACGTTGTCCAAATTGACAAATGAATCGATTGATGTCGCCAAAAGCAGCTAAGTATTACAATTAGATAATTTATATACATGTAATTTGCTCTATACATTACATTAATACGTCTATTGTTCTGTTAGATTCCGTTGTATATATAACATGTGTGTGTATGTGCGTGCAAACGAAACCTCATTAAATTTGAAAACAATAGAATTAACCCTTCCCTTTATATCGTGGCTGTGTTGATTGTGATACGTCAATTTAAAAATTAGCTTCAGCAATTCGCAATAGTGAGGTGTTGTTAATGCAAATGTTATTGCAAATAGGCTATATACACACTGGGTTATAATCGTTAAAACTACGCTCCCTGGAAGGATACCTTTTAGATCGTAATCCGTATTAGCAGGTCAGGTCCGTAGCGTATATACCTAATAGGGGTAATTGACTAACAAAAATCCACGCATTTGTGTCCCCGTTAATGGTTAATGCGTTACTTTGTGTGAATCCATTGTTATAAAACTTTTATAATGCTCCTTTGCAAGTCCGCGCACAAGGTGATTCGGGGTCACCGATACCTTTTTCAACCCTTAACAAAACGTCATCTGAATAAAACCCTTTCACATCCACATATAAATCTAGGTGCACCGCTTTTTTATGTGTAACAGATAACTCTAATGTGAGAAAAAACAGTAAGGAAGCGAGAGACTAAATTTGGGAAGTATAAATCGTTGGGTGATCGCAGCGTAGCTTTTTCTTAAAATAAATTGCGCCATGACCTTAACTTCTATGCCTACCTAACAAAGTTTTTTGCTTAAAAATGTAAATCCGGGCAAAATAAAGCTTAAACAGCCTTATGCATAGAGGGTTTGAACCCGTGAAGAGCAAATTTGTGCCCGCGTAAGAGTTTAGGGGACCGGCGGTTTAATTAACTCTATCGCTTAGTCTCTGGTATGGCGACTTTGCATCGGGAAGTCCTAGGTTCAAATCCCGGGTACTATTGGATTTTTCTAATATAGGATTTTTAGTAGTGATTCTAAGTCTGGATCGGTGTATGGCAATAGGCTCACTCACCACTTCTCCTACAAAACTTAAACGTAACTGGTGAAACGTGGGAAAGTACTACACTCCTCTGCCTACCCCTTCGAGGATTACAAGCGTGATATTACGTCTCGGATACTATTATGCTACACTTACACTATTATGCTACACTTGATTCTCTCAGTTTACCTACAACCAGATCCTGCAACCAACAAATATTGATGAACAATGTAAATGGATTTTTATAACCGTATAAAACAACGTTATTTAATAGATGGTGATATTAAATATTCAAACGATTAAACGCGATCGGTCCAGCAAATAAACAGAAGGGAATCAAAATCCCGAACTAGTTTCATTTAAATATATAATCCGTCCCAAAAACTATGTTGGTCCCGAAAGCTATTCGCTTGGAAAAGGCTATAATATTTGTTGTTTTTGTTCTTTCGAAACGGTATTTAGGTCATCAAAGACGCGAACCTTTTAGCGTTACGCGTGTCCCCTTCCGTTTGTCCACAATACAAGTCGCTAGAGAAAGACGAAGGCGCCATAACAAGAACACACTATACGGAATACGATTTGATATATTCAGCATGTAAGCTATGCTAACTTGAATGGAATAAATCTAAATAACAAATAAGAAAATTCATAAATAAAGTTATGCCTTTGAGTATTCATCATCATCATTATCAGCCTACTCCCGTCCACTGCTGGACATAGGCCTCTCCAATGGCACGTCTAGCTCTATCTTCAGATTTTCGCATCTAAACACTGCCAGCCACTTTGAGTATTAATTTGTCAAAAATAAAACGGGATCAAACAATACAGAATTTAGTATATTACACTAAAATATACACGCTTTGCTAACTTCGATTAAATAAATCGAAAATATGGATTGCATTATCGTGCAATATATGTGTGCTTTTCTATTTTCAATTATCAAAAATGAAATCCATTTTCTTTGTACTATTGAAAATGTAGACGAAAACGAGAGTCGAATAATCCCAATTAGCGGACGACGATGTCCAGTTAACGGTTTAGAGACATGATGCTCAAATCATTATTTGTCAAGAATGGATTTATTGCAAGTTATGTGATTCATATCTTGATTAATTACATTCGCTATTCATCATTTGATTCATACTTGTGTATAGGTATATAAGTATATTAACATGTTCTTCGTTGGTCCAGCGGTAAGCGCGAATGCTTGTCGAGAATTCCTAAGTTTGATTCCCGGATTCGATTGCAATCGAAATTTTCTAACTTACTATTTCTAGTACTAACTCTGACTTTGGATTTGTGCCAGGTTGTGTTGACGGGGTAGGCAGATCTACTTAGTGATGAGAATTATGAAATATTAAATTACGGCGCCTTATTTCATAATAATAATAATAAAGCTAATAAATAATAATAACTCTTGCAACATATTGCACTAAACTAAATATACATTTACTTATACACTACATTTAAAAAACAAAAACTAGTGCTATAATACACGAGTAAAACGAAGAATATAGATAATATTAATTAAACATTTATTTTTTTTATTTTATCATTTCGTAATAATAGATTACATTCATTTCCTACATTAATATCTATTTCAAATATATTCTAAAGGCCTCAGTACCAATAAATCTCTTGCCACAAGTATTACCTACTTGATGTCTTTAGATGAACCTAGATTTTGAATAAAAAATACAGTCACCTTTGATTGAAGATTTAAATCAGCCCGTAATGCTTAGATATTTAGATTATTCATTATTTCTATTTAAATAGCTCGGTTATATTCAAATACTGCGGTCCTAGCCTTCGTAATTATAAAAGAAGTTTATGAATATAATAAATGACAGGTCGTTACCTAGACAGATTTCATTTGAGAGAGGATTTGGTGAATTGGTTCTCGAGTAGATTTAAGTTTACTCAGTGGTCTTAGTTTAGGTTTTATTAGATTTACGTCACATATATAAATTTTAATTCAGCCAATTATATTTACAAAGTTGGTGTCAAAGTAATTGTGAATAAACCGATTAAAAGTAATTGTGTTTTGATCTATATGTCTCTCCGTATCATACAAGTAGTGAAATTATTGCGTTCTTGGTAATAACTCACGAAGGGCCCTAGCCCTCTATAGCTCGGTATTGTTCATGGTTCATGGTTTGGACGTAATTTAGTTCAGTTTCAAATAATCGCCCCATTTATTGGCAGAAAATTTACCCGCGTGTTAGATTCGATACATTGCTTTTTAAATAAGTTCATTGAACGGTTTAGGTTGTTTTCGGTCTGATGACTTACCACGAGTCGGCAAGTTTTTTTTTCTTTCATCTTGTTCGTTTAGAGTACACTATAGTACCTACAATAATTGTTGAATGTAATTTGTTTTCATAAATCATACTCAAGGACCTTTTCTGTGTTCCACTCTTTATAATGGGTCTCCCCTCATCATTTTTGTGGGCATTGTATTCCTAGTTTTTTTAATTTAAAAAATATTGTGTATTGCTTAGTTCTGTTTATGTTGAAAATGATAATTTTATTGAACATGTCTATTAATTTATTAACGAAGTAACTAAAATTTAAAAATAATGAACGCGGCAGTCAATTTGTCAATAGTGTAGAGAAAGTATTAAATTTCAGCATAAAAGAACCATTTATCCATTAAAAAATTGCAGCAAAATCCATTACGTTAATACAAAACTTGTCGCCAATAAAAGGCAATACGTACCGTCCGAGCTTAAAACAATGGCAAAATCAAAATGAATAAAAAGTCATCAATCCACTTTGCAACATAAGGACTTATCGTTGAACACGATGGCGTGCAATTCCCAGCTCAATCATTTCCGACTGCGACGGTATTGTTAAACGGCATTTTAGTATGCATTTTAGCTCCGACTTTTGCTCCTGACGTCACTGGAACAAAGTTATCCATATGCTTACTTTTGCTATTTGACACTAAAATGATCTATACATGCGTTTTAGTTTGCATACTTTTCTTAACTTCAACAAGACAATGAACTACAGTAGGTATTTGTAATTTCATAAATTGTTTTTCGATGAATGTTACATTTTAAAATGCATTACTTGTATTTTACCAATTTATTTCTCATTCCATTTGCACATTTTCCAAATTAAAATATTCATATATCGACAGAGGTTATAAATTGTTCACTGAACAGACCTTGTACTAATAAACACACATCACATGGTGTAGTTAATACGAGATATAATTTTACCATTTATATCTTAAAACCTCTTTGAATTACACCTACAATAACAAATGTTTAATATGCACAGCGACATTTGCGTTCAGTATGAGGACGTTCAGAATTGTTTGGAGTTACATGTTAATAGTTTCTGCACCACTATCGACATGTTCACGACACGAAGTATTTGTTGTCAGGAGTTTACAAATACTGTCGTAACACCGAATTAACGTGCAGTATAGACTTGGATATCTAAAACGATTAATACTGAACCAGATTTCGAGGCGAAAGTTAAAACGACCGCCAGCGCCTTGAGAATTTCCGTTTTACGTTAAACAATGTCTTCATGTATTAAATTTAATGGGATCACAACTGCTCCTAGAAGGTAGCGACGTCGCGTTATTATGGGGTGGAATAATTTCTTAATCGCCTGGTAAATAACCTATTGTGGCTCTTAAATCGTGTGACAGCAACAACCCAATATAAGTGTAAACATATCACATACGCATTGTCGTGTTAAAATGGGCGCGATTAGCCTTTGAAGTGTGACCGCTAGTGAGATGAGCATTTCCGTTTCGGTGAGTATGTTAAACAGTTAAATCAGATTGCAATCCATTGTTAACTATATTTAAATTTTATCAGGATCTCTAGAGAATTTAAACGTAGCCCAATAAAACATAATATTGATTTTAACTAGCGATCTTCATGAGCGTGGAGCGGATCACTGAGTGATTGAGTGAGTAACGAATTTAGGAAAAATCATAAATGTTTTAAATGTGAATAAATATAATGTATTTTAGGATTATTAAAGTATTCTTACGAGCCAATCAAATGAACAAACGTGTATATAGGTAATCATTTCGTAATCCAGCTCGCTCAGATAGTTCTGAACTATTATCCAGTTACAAAGTTATCAGGACTCTTGGCAAACACACAGCGAGTTTCGCTTCCTTCTAGCACAAAGTACTTAATATCGAGATCGTAGATCTGTAGACTAAATCTGGATTATTGCTTTTCAACAGGTTCTTATTAAATTTTAAGCAAATGATTCCGATTAATTTACGAAAGTTATCATTTATTAATTTACTTGCCTAATTCATGTATGTTTTTTCGGGATAGTAAGTGCAATAATTGATAAACGATTAATTTATAATCATTTCGAGATAGTAATTAATAAACAACTAATTTAGAACCTATCTGAGATCTTTCATCGTAACTTCCTGCCGCTTGCAGCGAGGTTCGAAACTAGCCGGCCTCTCCTGAAACCACATACGCGAAGTAAGCAGGTATATATTTTACCATGTATATAAATTGACTGCATAGTTGGTCGACTGACTGCATGGTTGGTAGCAGGCGGGACTATCGATTGGGTGGTCTAGTATTCATATCCCGGGTCAGGTTCTACTGGATGTTTCGAATTTAGAATTTCTAGTACCGTGTATCCGTGCCCGGTGTGTGGCAATAGGCCCACCACCTATTCCATGGAACGTAAACGTAACTAATGAAATGTGGGAGTGTACCACACTCCTCTGCCCACCACTACCGGTATAATAGGTAAGATGTTGCGTTACGTATATAAATATTCACGAAACGTTTAAAACTAAAGTATTATGTGCCATAGGAGAGTGTGTTGCTATTTATTATGTAAACTACTATAACGAAACAATTTGTAGCCGATTCGAACGCAGCAACTGCAATAAGGGAGGCGCACCTGCGTCGGGAGACAGATTGGCGACAATCTGGTCGCTCGCTTTCAGATGAGACAATAACTCAATCCTAGGAATAGGCACCGTGTGTAGACAAATACGGATAGGTGCCACAATATTATGTATGCCATAATGCTATAGATGCCACATTATAATGTATGCCACCATACTATGCTTGCTACAATACTATGGATACTACAATACTATCGATGTAACAGTACTAAAGACACACACACACAGTCACAGTAATATGGTTGCCACAATTCTATGGCAGCCACAATACTATGGATAATTTGTCATTTAAATACATACACTGAACATATTCTACCCATCTATCAGCCTTTGGATCTCCACTACTGGATATAAACCTTCCGCAATCCGGCACTGAGCCCTAAGCATATTGTGTTCATTTAATTGAACTAAATTACGACTAATTAAACTACTTAACTTACATTGACAATTCCAATAGTCTTATTTGAGATAGGTAACAGATGCTGAAAGGTGGCTGCGGTAGGTTATTCTCCTAGTTAAAACACATATTAATCGTTCATTTTGTGTCGCTAAAAATTAAAAGGGATTCTTTTAAAAATATTCTTTACTGTTTCCATAATCCTAACATCAATGTATTATTGAAATCTAACTTGAGAATCCAAATAATAGCTCTGGGTCTGGATATGTGCGTGGTGTATCGCAATAGATTCACCCTCTATTCCGTGGGACACCCCATGGAACATATACATAGACTATGAATGACTAGAATAACTGGGGAAAAGTGGGAGTACTACACAGTACCTACCCGTGCAGGGATACAGACGTGACGTCACGTTGTGTTATGTTGACACCAATAACGTGATATGTTTTTGTACAGATTTACTATATTAAATCCCAAGGTAGTTACACTCGCGCGCGTGAATGGAACTCATGTTTTTCAGATACTTCGAAATCCTTTGCCAAGTGTGTACGAGCATGTGTTTATATGTATTAATACTATTGAAAGCAGTAACTTCGTCTGTTCAAAGTGAGAGTGATAACTACGTTATTACGAATGGCGTATCTATAGTTTGAAAATGGAACGCGAGGCGGGATATTTTATTCAGATTACATAAATTTCTTAATATCAATATGATAATAGCAATATAAAATCTTTTTTACAAGTAAAATACAAGTACGGCGAATCATAAATACATATGTAGGTATATCGTTGTTGAATATAGGGACAAAAACATGTGTTCATAATGTAATTTTTATTATCCACAATAATATAATATATGTGATGTAAAATATCAATTCTCGTTGCTAGAAGCAAGTTAGAACAATCCATTCATTTCCTTTAACACTATTGACAGTAAACTTATGAGCAGCAAGTTTCAACTTCTCTGAGCTGTCATATTCGGAGTAAGATAGAAGCAAAATGAACAGATATTTGATTGAAGTTAAACTTGGTCTCTTTGGATATGTAAACATTAGTAATTTATATTATAATATCACGTCAGCCCTCTATGGGGTACGCAGAGAACACGTTGAGCTAAATATACTTACAGACATAACATAACTATCCTTACAGACATGACGTGCTCGTTCTACATTCATCATTCTCTTCTTTAGTTTCGACTTTTATTATATAACAAGTTTTTTAAAACCTAAGCTATAACAAGCTACAACAAACTATAACAATACTATAACAATACTGTAACAATACTTTAACAAGTTTATTAATACATAAACGTACATAAACAATATAGTAACAGAAACATAATCAGAACATGTCGCAATGTTACGATAAATTAATTCTCTCGTTGTTTCATACTAATGCTACTAAAAAGATGGCGATCGTTGTTGACTCCCGCGTGAGGGATAACTTCTTTATATAGATTGGCGTATAATTCTGGAATGTTCCTTTACATTATTTGAGTTCATTTCTCAACGTGTCAGCGCTTGATGGGAATTGGATGAACCGGTATTCGTTTTTTTTTATTCTATCTATCCTATCTATATATCAATAATCCACAAAGTAAAGATGGGGATTTGTTTGATATTAATGTTTGCTGTCTAAAATCTCCACGTGCTTAATGTAGAGGGACGCGTGTTAGCTGTGTTAGTACACGTATCCAGCATCCCGTCTTGGCACATTCCCAAGCTTGTAAAGGTATTTCCTTAATGCGTCTATTGGAAACGATCAGTGTGTTTGTTTTCCACGCGTCGATATCTTCATTTCTCTATCAAGATTGTTAGATAATTTGGGAACGGCACTCCGGTGTCATCGGCCACCATTTTTCATCATGTCAGCGCCACGATAAAAATCGAACGAAACTGTGTTAGGTGTTCCTTCATCGACTATCATCTAATCTCTATCATCAATAACGTTCAGAATGTGAACTTCTGTGAGGTAATTGTAGTTAGTTTTATTCTAGAATTTATTAATGTTGTCAGATAATGCCGTAGGGTGTAAAATCTCCATTTTGTATTATAGCCTAGTAAACTTACCATAAAGACTAAATAAATGTATTTTTTATATCAACCTATTAGGTTTTTATACAATATTGATGGACTTAGCCTTGCCGTGAAATGCGTGTCATGGAACAATTCTCAGAAGAGCCAATCTCCCTCCAAATTTTCTAAACTTAGTACTTCCTTATATTATTATACACATGTGGCCGAAAAGCCGACAAACAAAGAAAGGGTTACGTTGTATTCCAAGTTACCAGAACTTAAAATAATAAATAACAATATATGTACCCACTTAATAGAATTAATCGGGTTATTGTACATATAAAATAAAACGAAGCCCCTGAAACAAACATATTTCTATATAAGTAAATTTTATCCGTCACAATATACTCGTATTGTTTCGATGCGTTTTATATTCATATATTTACTGCTCGTAATTGTATATTTACTGCTGAAGATTTAATAAATTATAATCATTTGCGTACACATGAGTTATGAATAAGTATATATAATAATTTAATCATTTAAATAAATATCTCGGAAGACACGCCCATCTGATGTCAAACTAGGGATAGCCTTGTGGCTACAAAGGAAAAACACATTTGTTCAAAAAACAAAATATATTTCACGCGGTTTCAAATCGAAACTACGACCTTATCTCGGTCGTCAGGTTCGGTAACCACTGGGCCAATAGGCCAGTTTTTTTCCCTTTCTCTTACTGTCGATAAGCACGGCAAACGGGCAGGTGGAGCACTTGATGATAAGTGGTCATCGTCACCACCTATTCCATGTAGGATGTAAACGTAACTAGTGAAGCGTGAGAGTTACTACACTCCTCTGCCTACCTCTCCGGAGATTACAGGCGTGTTGTTACTTTTTATTAATACGTTGTGGCGTTAAACAGCACGTAATATGATATGGTGAAGACCCTATTTCATGACTTATGGAAGTATGTCAAGAGCGTCCAATGCATAGATACACAAATTGTTTTCAGTCGACTGCTGGCCGCTGAATATTTACATTAACTGAAACGCAGCATATTTTTTTAATTTTCTACATACTAAATTAGTAAGATCAGTGCCCGGTGTATGGCAATTGGCTCACCACCTATTCCATGGGACTTAAACGTAACTGGTGAAACGTGGGGGTGTAGGATACCCCTCTGCCTACCCCTTCGGGGATTACAGGCGTGATGTGGCGTGTTACGTTACAATCATTCCATTGGCAACCATCTATGAGAGGATAGTTATGAACCGTAGTAAAATGCATCCCACGCTTTCTTTATCAAATTAATGCATTGTCATCGGTCCTTGATACGTGTGCAAAGTTGCAATTTAATCAGACTTCTGGAAATTGGTGAAAATTGAGCTCAAAGATTCCGTTACATATGTACTGCATACATATGTAGGTACATACAACTCAAGCTAATATAAAGCGTGTAATATTATGACTCTTCGAGTACGGGGTGACTGTGTGTGTGTCTGTCCGCGTTTTTGCATGAGTATGTCAGTGTATGTGTATCTGGCATGTGTGATTAATGGATTATGTAGGGTTGAATAAATTCTTTATGGGTAATAGCTTCCAGTGAGCTGACTCAAATTTACGGCAGCAAGTTTCCTTCTCAACAATGCAGTCTTATAATTCACTTTAAAACATTTCGTACTCATTTTGTTCCATAATGGGGGCGGCAGGTCGTTCCATATACGAGTTATGTACTTGCTGCAGTAAACTTAAAGCACCATCGATACCGGGTAGTCTTTTGTGAAGCCACTTTAAACAGATTTTTAGAATTCGAGCGTAAGCGTCTATTATTATTATTGTTATTTATTTTAGTATCTTAAAGTGTGTATTAGGATGTAAATATATCCAATTTAGATAATCAGAAGATTTATAATTTTCGAAATGCCCTGACCAGCATCCATTTTCATAATTATGTAGATTAGTCCAGGATAAAGCTGTGCATGGTAGTCCTGGACTGTGGACTTTGGACTGGAATCATTTTGAAACATACATGATGAGAGCAACTTGAGCCCACACGTGTCTTAGGGCGCGCGGGAGGTTGCTTAATGTTATGATAAAATTAGAAAGCCTGCAAACTACTTATGGAAGTACATATTTTAAATTCAAACGGTGTTACGAAATAACACAGATGCAATAAAATAAGAAATGGTTTATGTATACAACGGTAGACAGATACAAACTCCTGTTTAATTTGTGTTTCGTGGAACCTCACTCTGTTTATTAAGTCAACGGGTTACTTCATTTCTGTAAGCTTTTATATGGTTCTTTGATTTTTGGTCGTTACGTGAGAATTTTGTTGGTAATATGCTTAATATATTTTACTTTTGAAGTTGTGTTTCAAGTCGATAAATTAAATTCATTTGCGAACTCAATTTTATTTATGAATCGTACCTATTATTAGTTCTGGGTTAGGTTCTGCGACAGAGGTGACCTGCCCACTGCCACTTCAGCTTGCTATTCCTTAGGACTTTGTCGATAACTTTGGTTCTCTGTCGGATCGCCTCACTTCTGATACGATCCTTTAGACAGACTCCGAGCATATAGCCCTTTCCATATCTCGCTGAGCGGCCTTGAATCGGTGGACCAGTCACATTGACAGTGTCGTCTCGGCTCCGTAGGTCATGACAAGTAGGACGCACTCATTGAAGACTTTCGTCTTCAGGCTTTGTGGCTGGCAGTGGTTGGATATGAAAAGCTGAAGATCGAGCTCAGTGGCGTGCCATTGGAGAGACTTATGTCCAACAGTGGACGGGAGTAGGCTGCTAATGATGAAGATGATGTACGTACTCATTATAATATGTAAGAAGTATCTCAAATGTCTTGCACAGTTATGTTTTTGCATAGATTGCGAAATGATGTCAGGATTCAAAAATCAAATAGGTCATTATATATAGGACTGACTGCAACACTTTACGTATAAACGATGGTGGGAACTGGGATAAACCCTATAACTGCAGGAGATCCGCCAATTTGGATTGAATGACAAAGGATAGATGGACAACTATTCAAGACAAACAAGACAAAAGCTCCGGGGGGTGGCCTATGTTCAGCAGTGGACAGCTATAGGCTGATGATGATGAAGATAATGAAGACAAACAATCCTACGGTACATTATTTTTGTGTAACTCCAATGGTTTAGGCAGCGTACGCCAAGATA
>DWME01002261.1:0-21445 GCA_018244795.1 Parelbella ahira ahira | reverse complement strand
AGAGCGCCGCGCGCGCGCCGCGCCGTGTGCGTCGCGCCTTACCCGCAATCCGCGTACACATTAGACCACGCGTTGTACAGCTAAGCGTTACGAGTTGGCTCGAAAACTATCTATAGAGGTACTATGAAAAATATTTGGTACCATCCCACCCGTAATCCTCGAATAGTTAGGCGGAGGAGTATAGCACCCCACCGTGTCTCACCAGTTTCATTCATGTCCGTACGATTTCCACACCCTTGACACAAATCTGAACCGTAAACCACTACTACAAATTTCAAATAGAAAATCCAGTAGTACCCGACCTGGAGATCGAACCCAGGACCTCTCGATTGAGAATTTAATTGATCTTTACCCCAAAAACCAGCAGAGAATCCATATGATTTATTTACTACCTTCACTGACGCAGGCAGTTAACGAATACAAATAAAAAAAAACAAAAATATATTAATCACGTACCATTGTTGGCAATACCGATGTAGTGTCTGTGTATATCGTTGACCGAGCTCAAAATCGTCTGCCCGCACTGTTTATCTTCGAACAGCTCATATTGCGCTTCCATCAGTCTACCTATGGCGAAATCCACTGGAAAGAAGAAATATATATGCATATATGTACACGTTTTGTATAGTAGGGGTGTGCGTACGTGTGCTATGTGTGTGCCTGTGTATGTATATGTGTGTACGAGTCACGCTTAAGTGAAAATAAAGTATTTGTTTAACATTTTTAAATTATTATCATCTAAACACAACTGGTGAAACGTGGGAGTGTTCTACACTCCTCTACCTACCCCTTCGGGGATTATAGACGTGAACTATGTGTTATGTTAGGTCAACTAAACAACAATGCAGACTTCAATACTCCCGTATTATGTGACGCTCAGTGGAAAAACGTAACTTCACGCCTGTAATCCCCGTAGAGACAGGCGGAGGAGTGTAGTACATTCCCACGTTTCACCAGTTATACGTATTTAAGTCCCATGGAATAGGTGGTGAGACGCTTAGTTGTATTACAAATAAATTACATGTGCTTGCACCCGGCTTGATGTGATTTCGATGTGAAACTTATACCTATGTATGTACACTCACAGTTAAGATCCGGCTGTGCGTCGCTGGCTGCCAGGACGTGGTGTTGGACGTATCTCACCAGCCTTGCCGAGACACTGGTCAGTGACAGCTTGTTGTAATATATCTAAAAAAATAACAAAAAATTAACACTATAACACCGTTACTTGAAGATAATAATCAGTCAATAGACTGACCTGCAAAATTAGTAACATTCAATAATACACTATTAACAATGTCTTCACCCTGAATTTACAACTGACTGACAAGTTTTAATACACCTGTAGGTTACATACAACTCACCGCTAAATCACAAGTGTACACTAGGCACGTCTCCAGGCCTCGTCTATTCTCCATGCACTCGGTCACATACTTGTTTGCTCTTTGGATCAAATCATCAATAAATCCATTGTTGGTCGCCGCATAGCTCAGTATTGTACTAACATTGTGAATATATGATTCTCTGAAACAATAAGAAAGACATTTATGGGAGTACATGGGGCTAATACGGCGCGCTTGTATGAAGAGAGTGGTGGAGAAAAACGAAAGGTCTGCCAGGATAGAGGTATTTGACCCGAGTCTCTGATTATTGTGCAATGGACCTGGCGTGATGATATAATAACTATACCAAAACAGTTAAAACGGGTGTAATTCGCAGCTCGAGGTTCAATAATGGCAGCTGCCATCATGAACCCATATGTCGATCCACTTTTGAATACCAATCTGCTTAAATATAAGGGTTGAGACCAGAGACTGCCTCGCCAACCAAGTGTGGGTTGGCTGTACTCACACGCCTTAGAGAACCTTCTAAAGACGTCTAAGCTGTGCAAGTTTCCTCGCGACGTTCTCCATCACTATTCCAGAATGTGATGTGTAATATTAAATCGCACTTTTTTCTTAAGTTGTGTACTCCAGGATTTGAATATAAATTCTGCTTAGTTAGACGCTGAAATTCTAAACCACTCCTGTAGTGGTTCCTTCTCCACAGGAATGGATAGTTGTGGTAGGAGGAAAGGATAGTCATGGTAGGGGGAGAAGACACCCCCGGTAGGGATGGGGGAGGAAAGGGAATAGAAGAGGAATGGGAGGGGGATCGAAGGATCGAAGATTGAATAGATGAATGGCATGAACCCTGACCAACTTACTTATCGTCCAGGCGCGACGCCAGTTCACAGCAGACGTAGGCCAACTGCAGACCTTGCACCGTGTTCTCCATGTGCAGGAACTGGTGCACCTGCAGCTGGGCTATCTGGAGCGCGTGCCGAAGCAGGGACGGTGGCGCTGCGAAGGACGCGACAATTGAAACCGAACTGTTTTTTATATCTTTAGTTGAAACCATATCGATAGAATAAAAGTATTTCTGTTTATATTTCTACTTCTAAATTTCTTTACAATTAGGTTGACATAACGTCACCCTTGTAATATTCCAAAGGGTAGACAGAGGAGTGTAGTACCGTTCAAGAACTACAGGCGTGATATTAGATTGTTTTATAGAATGTTTTTGTTTCTTATTATGATAGTGTACAGTTACAGGTTAATTTTATATAATCTCGGATATATTTAGCGAACGATATACTATAAAGGTTTTGTCTTCTAACTCTCTTTCTCGACGCTGATCTCAATCTCACACTGCTTCTCCTATGCAATATTCTTACAAAGAGGCACAGACATTTCACTTCACATATTAATACGAAAATTATATACATTTTTACCTTGACGCCTGTACTCTAAATTCCCCACAGGTTGTAGGCAGAGGAGTGTAAAACATGTGTGATCGATCTGTTAAATTATTCTATCTCCGACCGAGAAATAGGTAATGAACCTACTAATAATGATATATGAAGGCTAATTTTGAATTTAGATGAAAATTTTCATTATTAGTGAACACAGGTAGCGTGGCCGAGCGGTCTAAGGCGCTGGTTTAAGGCACCAGTCTCTTCGGAGGCGTGGGTTCGAATCCCACCGCTGCCAATATTTTTTCACAATTTTAACTATGATGTTTTCTTTTATATTATTCATTCGCAATTTGTAAAAATAGGTAAGCTGTGTTAAAATTAACTTTCACCTACACATGTTAATACAATAAAAAAATGCATAATACAGTTCTTATGCATCTAAAATCAAATATATACATATGTGTGTGTGTGTATGTATCTATGTATGTATATTTGAATAATAAACTCAAGTATACATTTCTTCGTATATTTGAGCCGTTTTAAGTTTTCGGCTAAAGCTGCGTTCTACTTTTTAATTAAAGACATACACAACATTTAGAAAAAATTGTTGAACTCCTGCCAATGAATAGTAGGAGAATGCTTCGTGAGTGGGAGAACGAAGGTGAAGTATGACCAGAGTAAAATCACAGTTTTAACAGATATATAAGATTACTACTGTAATTGAATGGAAAATTTTCTACTAAACTGTTTTATAAAAAGTACGAAATTTCGTAATAATATCAGTATTACTTGATAAAGCACATATTTCGACAAAACATAAAAGGTCCTAAATGAAGGCTCTTAATAGACGAACATGTATAGCAACACTGCGCGTCAATCTCTGTCACCCTTGTGGGGACTTGTGAACAATTACTTGTGGTCATTAAAATAACATTTGTATGCTTTAGTTGGCACAGTAAGAGCTCTATTATCAATGCAATGAAACAACTCGCAATCCTTACTGTCAAATAAACTGATGATGGAAATCCGGGTAGGAGTAGAAACGACGACTTCATGTCCATGGATTTACTAGTTATACGACCAACGGTCCAATAATTATGTCCCCATACGATTATAAAACATATAAATATTTAAATGTCACTTTTCTGCAGACCGTACGTTCCGAATATGACACTCATTACAGCGAGAACGGAGGATTTTCTCTAAAATATTCGAAACGTAAGGCGACGCGATTCCCTTTTGCTCCGGCCCTTTGTGAAATTATATACAAATGTATTACATATTAACTAGACCTAGCCTGCACTAGACAGTAATTATCTAATAAAATACAATTATTTGTTTAGCGATAAAGTCACTTTTATTTAGGAAAATTCCATGAAAAATATGTATATTTAACTTCAAAATCGTAAGCCTTCATGAGGATTTTGAATACCTATCTGTAAGCAAATTAGATTTTTGTTTGTTTCGTGGAAACTTGGATTTTAATAGATTTATCTTAGAAATTACTTGATACAATTTAGATTATACATTAATTCATGTTTAATATTATTTTCTTTATAGATTACTCATTTTTAATACATATTACTACAACATCATCTGTCCTTTTATCGTTCCATTTTTGGACACGGGTCTCGGCTCAGAATGAGAAGGGTTGAGGCCTAAAAATATTTACGTCTCCACAATATAAAGGATGGTAATTTCAGGTTGTAACATTTTATCAATTATACACGTCTCTACTCACCTCAAGACGGAGATACAAGACATTTTCTTCGAAAACTAAGTTGAACTGATTGGAACATACTCCGATGATTCGTACTTGTATAATGGCAAATGAAATATAACTATGTACCAGTAGATATACCATGATATAGCATGCCTATATTAATGGATTTAGGAGCCGAGGGTAAGAAATGTTCAACTATGATAAGTAGGCCAAATATTGGCTGATAGGGGAATCACAATTCTCCGAAAGCTGCGTACATGTATGGAGAGAATCATATAAGTAGAAGAAGTACGTCAAACCCGGAAAGATATTAGGCACCCTATAGTTTCTACCTACTCTGTAAGGAACCTGGCGTAGCGATTTAATAATAATAATGAAGCTAAAATCTAAAACGATGTCATAAAACAGCAGTACCAACCCTTGAGTCACTCCCTAATTAACGAAGCAAATCTCATCAAGAAAAGGATTGGACCCATAACCATAATTGTGGGGAAACTTTCGATCGGCCATATTGGAAAATGTGCAATAACAATGAGCGAAGTTCGCGTATTACATGATTGTAATGTAAAACGATTAAAACGAAAGTTTTTACCAAAGGGTGTGCTTCTAAGGGATGGTGTGAAGGAAATTCATAGAGCTGTTGTAACGAGATTTAGGGTAAATCTGTACAAAACGTGCAATTAAAAGATTTGTTTTAATCTCTAATTGTTCTATTAGCAGAAATAAAAATATTTCTTCTATTTCTTGAAAAGGTAATTATATTCAACTTCATTCTCGATGCTCGAGAGTGCAGACAACCTAAGTCCTATAGGACTTTAACTGAATTAGTTAGTGAATTTAACTAAATTTACTTTAACTTAAATTGAATTGTGTTGCTATTAGTTAGGATTAATATTGAATTTTTAGAACAACCCACACATGGCCAACTGACTCCGAAGTAAACAGAACTTATGCTGTAGTAATCAGGTAGCTTGAAAGGTTCGTTGAAAACGTAAAAACGCAACATCACGCCTGTAATCACCAAAAGGCTGTAGAGGAGTGTATTACACTGCCACATTTCACCAGTTACGTGTCACGTTACAAGGTTCAATGAAGCCTAATAAAAAGGCATTAAAATATTAACAGGCATAATTATCTGAATACGACAATCTTTGCAATGTCACTTTTGATTTAGTCGTAGGACACACAAAAACTCCTAAATGTCACACCCGTTGAGCTCCTCGGGTTTTTACAATTAGACAATCGGCGCATCGGCGGACCGTGAGCCATTAGGGTTTTAATTGAAAATAGCGCAAAGGCTGTAAATTGTGACTGCACCCGCTGCAACGGGTCTGGCCTCTTCGATTTAATTATAGCCTTCAGAGAGGCTGGCTGTTGTGCCATGAACATTAAATAACAAAAATATTTAAAAAATGCCAAGGATGAAATACATAATTAAGAAATTATTATCTGTCGTTTGCTGAACAAGTAGGTAATGGCAGTAAAATAATGTTGACGGAGGCAGGTGTGAATGGAGGCTTCACTTGTCTTGGCTAAATATTTCAAAAATGATCTGATAAGAGAGTCAGATGTCTCCAAAACTGACGGGCGTGTATGAAGAGAGTGAGAAAAGAAGTAGCACGTCAAGTCGGCAAGGATAGAGATGTTTGGCAGTTGGCGCTCTCTGTCTACCCCGTAACAGACTCATTAGCTTATAGGAACTAACAACGAATCTACAAATAATAATTGTAAAGACGAATTACGCATTACATTGCATTAATAAGCTCATGAATACGACCCCAAAACACACCTTTACTCATTTCTCTTCGTATCGCCCGAAGATATAACAATAATAAAAAAAAAACACAAAACTACGTCAAATAGCCCCTAAGCAGAGGGTAAGGGTGGGTCAATCGGCCGGCGTCGGTAATCGGCGCTATCGCAGCCGATCGGGGTTCGATTCCCGCGGGTTGTAATTAGATTGTTACTGGCATGCGATATTTATGTGTCATGTTCGCGGCGCAATGGGTCTTGATCGTTGACTGGTTTTTCAACGGATCTTTTTCTTACTTAATATGTATTAAGCTCCAAGGTTTTTTATGTAGCTTTACATAGCGCATGCAGGTTTACCAAAAACTACTTTAGAGTTAGGAGAAGAGTGAGAGCATTTAGCATACTATGCACTCTTAATATACTGCTGTGACTGACTTATTTAATATTTTCCATTAGTTAGGTATAACAGGCTTACTCAGTAGCTTGTCATGTAACCAACCATGATTCTGGCTCTCAGACAATTAATATAATCCATAATATAATAATCAAAAGTTATATTACATTCTTATTATAACCATCATCATTGTCGGCCTCTTGATGTCCACTGCTGGACATAGGCCTCCCCTAATCGGCGCCACTCCATCCGGTCCTGAGCCTTCCAAATTCAGCTGCTTCCCGCTGTGTTCTTCAGGTCGTTAGACCACCTGGTAAGAGGGCGACCTACGCTCCTTTTACTGAGTTATATTACGTATATAACTTGAAATGTTATTCCACCCGTCTAAGGTTATTTGTATTAAAAATATCAGGTCTCGCTAAGTTGCAAGAACAGACACATATCATAAAAGAAATAGCAGCTAAGCAATGCTTCAGAGTCTTGAACGAATTTCTTATAAGTAATGCCTTATGTCCCATTGTTTATCAGCAAACATCAAATTAGCAACTGTTGGTACTTCAAACTCTACGTTGACTGATACTAAAAAAAACTCACACGACCATAACATATTGCGAAACACTTTTAAATTTCGAACAAAAAACAACAGTTTAAATGAATATATCTATAAAAATCACCCTCACAGCGACATATAGAGTGATAAATATCTGTTAATAACGAACATGCGGTTGATATTTCAAAAGGACTTATGTATATCGCAAGCAGGGACCTTTCACTAATTGTAGACATTTATAAATTCATATCGATGAGTAAAGGACCGATACAGTAATGACATTCGATTAATCAATTAATTTGTATTTAATGCAATAACGTGTGAATTTGTTAGAGCGTCGTTTTAATTAACGGATTAATGAATACATGACAAATACTGAATGTCAAGACAAGCAATGTAGAGTGCTTGTGGTATTGGTAGACTATTGACATTATTATCTATAAAAGTAAAATGATACATTTCAATTATAGTTTTCTTGGTTTTTAAATACTCTGAACTCTATTATAAAAATACGATTCTTCATTTAATGTACAATTATTACAGTTTAATGTAACAACAATTTTTTGCGTCTTTTTCAAGATCAGCAAAATAAATTATTTCTTTCAATATTTTTTGTTTTCTTCTCCTTTCATACAACGTATTGTGAAATCACATAACACAGACTAACTGGCGGGCATCGGCTAGTCTTACACTGTAAATATAATTGCATATTTCATATTCTAATAATACCTATTATTATGATATTGTTGTTTCGCGGTAACCTATGTTTGAAATAACGTGATTTTCACAAAAGATAGAGTATCAGGAGATTCACACGTGATATTACAACACATTAAGTGACATTTGTCAAAATCACTTCGTTAAATATAAAAGCAAAATTGGAACGCACCGTCTCCAACTACATCGGTTACTATACGAATACAGCTCTACTATATCACTACTCACTTTTATTCATCATCATCGAGGTACGCAACACCCCGTCCTCTCGATCGCACCCAGCACCTTTAACAAATTTATTCCAGTATCAAAACTATTTGACCGCGCTCTAACCACATTTCGATGTTGATAAGAAAGTCAGTTGAGAATTTTAATATACATACATAATTTCTTTCAATGTACGTATAGTGGCATTGGTTAGTGCCACCTTTGGACTGTAGTGGCTATGTCACGACAGTGCCCGCTCGGGAATTCGTTACGAGTATTTGGCTTGTAACTGTTTACCGCAGTTGATTGATACGCATATAAAAAAACGACAAACAGACACAAACGTTTATTTTCTGCAGTATATGTGGTTATAACAAGGTTTTACATGATATGTTCACACACCATAGTTATACACATAACATATTTATAATATCTACATTTTAAATTTTAAAATTCATTGTTTAACGTAAGTACAGTAGGTACATAACTATCTTCATGCCAGGTCCCTTAAAGGGTAGACATTGTTTAACGGTTTACATATATAATATATATTAATTTTATGATATTGCTTAGATGAAAACAGAAAACCGTTAGCTGAATGCCTATTTTGTTTTCATTATGATCTATGTAATTATTTATATTTTCTAAAGTATTAAACTACCATCGGCTTGAGAGAACCCATATTATAAACAGTTTGAAATAAAATGGCTAACAATTGTATAGATATAGTATAGAATGGCTAGCAGTTGTAAAGATTAAACAAATTTTCGTTGAAGAAAAATAAATTGAGTTAAATTACTAAACACTTCAGAACGTTAAAATCTTGATATAAACCTTTAAAATAAAAGCCGACTTGACCTAAGTTTCCAGCTACAATCGCTATTGGAAATCTTTGACATCGCTTGCAGCAAGCAAAATTCATAATGCTCTAAGGTGCATATTATGTTATTATTGAATTTATTCAATCATTTTTTCTAGTTTAGAATGTCTAGTAGCGACCCGAAGTCTGAATGTGTGCCCGGTGTATGGCAATAAGCTTACCAACTTATACGTAACTAGTGAAACGTGGGAGTGTGCTACACTCCTTCGGGTATTACAGGCGTGATGTTACGTTATTCTATCATTAATTCACTTAGTTACTTTTGATGTTTTACATTAAATTTCTTATGACCTTACCTAAACGAATGAACCTAAAAAAATGAAGTACAAATGAATGAATATTCCGTTACATTTTATATTCACTAATAATTTTAGCCAAAACTCATTGGTCATAGGAAGAGGGGGGAGGGGACGAAATTTTAATTTGTTATTTTTCATTACATATTTTGATTATTAAAGTGTTATTATTATTTTTAAACTTAATAACACACATGGTCCAAAATAACTACCAATTTCATAAGTAAACAATTATTTTAAGAACTTACTTTCGATAATAAAGTACCTACATATATTTTTTGTTATAAATGAAGTTTTTGTTTTTATTTAGAGTCCTTGTGGAACCTAACACTTGTGTCTTACATGCAAACATATGAAAAAATATATCTCGACTTACGTCGCGTATTTCGATAACCTAACATGCCGTAAGCACGAGGACAGCCTGTACTTATTAACACACCAACTACGTAACTTACTTATGACAACGTGTACACTTATACGCTGTCCCATTCTTCAATAGTTCTCCGATAGCGTCAATCCAGCCCCTCCTGGATATTCATGAAATAGAATCTTGTCGGTTATCTAACAAAATGTATTGCTTCCCTGTTAATTGATTCCTCGGGGGAGCCGGCGATGCGTCACGGCTATCAGCAGAGACAGCATTGGTTAATGAGCGGCAGATGTGCTATAGTAGGTTTTCTGACACGTGGGGTTGGTGTACAGATGATAACATTTTATGGTAATACTGCAATGAATATGAAAATCCCTTGAAAATGACTTGTACCATCATGCCTGTATTTCCCCGGAGTAGGCAGAGTAATGTAGTAGATACACTCCCACAATTCACCAGTTCATGATCTCACATAGAAAAAAAATTAGAACAGTTGTTAAACGTAACATCACGCCTGTAATACATGACGAGGTAAACAGGTCAGGAGTGGTTTCACTTGTTACGTTTTACGTCATATGGGATAGGTGGTGAGCCTATTGCCATACACCGGGCATCTAGACACCGAGCCATTATTAGAAATTTCTATGAGAAAATATACCTAACTTAGAACATCTAAGTCAGAAAATCCAGTAGTATCCGACCCGGGATTCGAGCCTAGGACCTCTGGATCGGCAGTCGTGCTTTGCGCAAGTACTCAAGCAACGAAACAGTTGGAGAACAATTATTTGTATTTAATTAGTAATACGCTTAAAACGAGACAGACAGATCAATGTTGTTCATGTCTAGCGACTATCTAGACAGCGATCTATCGAGACCATTACGCTCGTCCGTCTTTCATCTTTTGTTAGTAGCGCTTCCTGGCCAGACCGCAGACTTTCTCATTCAACCGTACACACATACAACCTCTAATTACATTCATATCGGTGACCACCTCAGCAGGTGTGCTGCCTAGCGTAACGGGCATCAGTCATCCGGAACTGCAACGTGAAATGTACTTTATGTCTATGTACATACGTCTTAAATTAACTTGAACAGCTTTGAAGACGTTGCTGCTTCGATTTGATATATGTATAGATTGTATGTCAATAGTGATAAAGGTCAGTTTGGTTTGCGATCGCATTTTCGGTGAAACAATGACATTTCGTTTCCTTATTCTTAAGGTCAATAGCATGATGGGCGAATTTGGTTCAGTTAATTACCGAATGTGTTTAGTGGACGATGGATTTTCGATGTTAATTCTTTTCGAAACGGAACATAATACGCTTTTGTTTCCAATGCTTTTTTCTTTATTACCTAAAGTTTAAGATGTTCGTTGAGATAGCAATGGATGGATTAATGAGAAAAATATTGGAAACTTGAAACATCGAAGAGGGACAATGTGGTAATGATGTCAGTTTTTGTTAAGATGGTACAATTTGGAATTAATAAGAATGGCCACGCTTGGCTGAACCCTCTAAAAGAGATACAGCTGAAGAACCTACGTGAGGTGCTACGAATGATTTAAAACAATAAAAGCATTTTAATTTTTTGGTACCTCGATGATAGATATCCAATAAAATTGTTAAGCTGGGAATATTATTAATATACTAACATTCTTAGATAATTTAGACATCGCGATAGATAACAAATATTACTGCTCGTTACACAAATATTCACTCTGATTGGAAATCGAACCTATCCCCCCAACGCAACAATTCAAGTACATTAATTACTAAACCAGAGTGTATCTAATATCTTAACATATATTTCCTGTTAGACAACAGTGCAAGTATAGTCGTGACTCGTTTTAAACATGGAACACGAGGCATTTTAAGTTAGTATTCAGTCAATACTCACTAAGATATTGAACAAATTTGATATTGAACTGGCCACGTGGAATACAATTATGCAAATTAAAAAAAAATGCACAATCTATCCCCGGCGCCATATAATCGCTTGCTCGTTAACAATGTTCTAGCAAAAAGTTGTTACAGTGTCCAATCAATTAGTCAATCTATTCATATTAGTTGTACGTACGAACACATCAAGCTAATTTCGCCTTACTGCAAAGGACTTAAAGAGTAATTTAGCGTGAGGTGTTTTAGTACTTGCCGATCGGTTTACCTGGACATAACGTTTGTAAGACGTAATGTTAAAGGTAAGTCAGTTAGTGGATTATAGTTATAGTGATGGATGGGAAGTGCATATATAGGAGATCGATATAAAGCCGACGTGAAATCGATATAAAGGGTTTTATACTTAAAAGGGCTATCCATATAATGGGCCCTTGCATGGTTATATAATTGCTTTAGTATACATATGAAAATCTCGTCGTTCATGTCTGTACATGACGTGCAGGCTGGCCCGTTGGTCCGGTAGCTAGTATGCCTGAGTACTAAATTAAAGATTTTGCTTTAAAGTTCCATTTGTCACCAAAGTTTGAGTGATAGGCACGCTTACTTTTTATGTGTGTGTATAAAATGTTCTGTATATGTATGTATTTAACCTTGTTAAGAAATTTATTGTTTGTACGGCTACTATAGCACATGTCCGATCTAGTGTATGATCAAATAAGGCGTTCTGTGTAAGTGTTTCTAAGGCATTACCATGTCTAACTAGTGGTGGAAAGCGCAACCGCTGTGCAAGAGGTCCTGGCTTCGATCCCCGGGTAGATCACAGTATTACTGGGTTTGTCTAACTTGAAAATCCCAGCGATAGCACTGAATCTGAAATTGTGCTCACTGCATGGTAATAGGCTCACTCACCATTCCTTGAAACATATAACATAATTGGTGAAAACTAAGCGATATACGCTCCTCTGCCCACCCCTGCGGAGATAACAGGCGCAATGTTACATTTTTTAATTTATTTGTCCATTAAACTAGATATTACACTTTATGATGATTATAAAACTAAATATAAATAAATAAGTACTAAGAATTGAAACTTAGAGAGCAAGCTGAAAAGTAACAAAACCCTTCCAACACTATTTAGATCACTGCTAATAAATATTGAAACTTATATAAAACTTATATCAAATAATTAAAATCCAAGTAATATAGCTTTAAACTATTCGTATAAAATATAGACTATAATATAGGCCACAAGCTACCCCTGCGCGGGCGCAACTTACTCGAAAATCACTCAAATACATCTACACAGCTTACAATTTATCAAACCGTCGGCATTTTTAATTAATAAAAAAAAACATATTCGGCCAGTACGCAGTGGTGCGTGCTAATCTGTTTCCGATCTTGTTGGTGCTGTCTCTCTTTCTAGTACATTAAATTATCCTACGTCCATCTCACTCTGTACGTTCAGTAATTAGTTTCTCATGTTTTTAATATAGTATGTGCTTTTATTAAGTGACATGTGGTGCTCAATGGGAATAGTTAATTATCGTGTGTGTGGATGTGTGTCTATGTGTGTGTTTTCAACCGACAGTATCGACGTACAGTTGATATCAACTGCATTGGTAGGGAAAGTAGCTGTCTACTTTTATTGATTATCGTAAAAACAAACATCCGTTAATTGGTCGTCTTGACGTTTTATCATTCGTTCATTCAGTCATGCAGATATGCAAGTACATTAACATAAATTAGCTATACGTTCGGAAATTGTACTAAATATATAAATTTCTGTTAAAATAAAAATTAAAGTTTTGCGATTATATTTTTGAAATAAATAAAATTTGATAATGATATAGTGGAAGTCAGTATGTTACACATTGTGATTCTTACACCTAGTACACACTGTCAGTCTAATGGTAATCCTTACATTAATGCCACACCATCTAAAATGTCTGTGCTTAACACCCAGGTCTTTAATAATATATGATTATGGTGGTTACAGCAGGAGTAATCACTTAACATGACTCAACATGAATAGTCGGTTGTCTCTGCCTTTCTTGTTCAGAATTAAAAAAAAACTGAAACTGTCTGAAGTGGTCGCTCCCGGAGATAGATATGGGCTATCAATATTGAACAAGACAATTGAAGTAGGACTCTATGAATAGGACTGTTAGTGTCTAACAGTTCAGTTAACATTATCTGATAACAAGACTGACGCCTTATTTGTATAAATGTTTTAAATGTGTACGTAATAAATACATATTAATTGCAAACCGAATAAAGGAAATAATACCTGGAAATTTATATCAACAAGTATTGCACAAGTTATTAAAAAAATCACTTATAAATAATTAATTAATATCCGCCTAACTATTGGTAAATATCTGCAGCATTTAATATGGCAACATCGAAAGTAACGCCGTATTTATTTTGATAACTGGGTACTTAAAACTCTAATTCCAAATTACATTTTGCTCCATATATATACCTACATGTATGTAGGTACAATAGAACTCTGAAGTAAGTACACATCTACACGCCTATAAAATCACATTTACCTTTCGCCGTAACACATTCTATACACATTCAATATCACGCTAACGTTCTCTAATAGAAAAGTTAGTACCCATCTGATGTATTGAAATCTACCAAAAATTTCCATACATCAATCATCGTATCTTAAGGTAAGTGCAAAACACCATAAAACATAAATTGAAACCAAAAATAAACTGTAAATCACAATCATGCAAATGAGCCCTCAAACACCATCGAATTTCAAATGAGTGCCATAAAATGTACCATAAAATCAGTTTGCACAATACTATTGAATAATCAAGAATGAAAATACACAAAGAACTCAAAACCTATGGTCCTCACGCGCGGATTGGCTTTAGTAACCTATAATGAGCTATTGAAAAATGATAGCAAAAATAATTCCAAATTTGCATAAACCATTAAAGGGATGGCATCTTTCCCATACTTAACCACGCCATGCAATAAGCGACCTTACGCCGATACAACAAAGGTTGTATTTTAAATATCAATAGCCACATATGCTACTAGAATTGTGTATCCAAGAAGTAAGTATTGCTTTTGGTTGCAAGCAAATACAAACCTTATGTATGTAACATAAAGTTTAAATCATCTTGCGCGTGCGAGTAACTGTAATCGAACGACGATTTCAAACCATAAATGGCGTATGCAAATTCACTTTCAATGAATACAAGGATTTAAAAGCGAGGGTCGATCAGCGCAGTGATGACAGATGGGAAGATGCTCCACAACACCGGATCGAGTTACTTGCAGCATCAGTACTGGCTATTATTATAACAACTCCCGAAATATAATAATTTTTGTTATTATAATTTCTAGTAGTGTCTCTGAGTCTGGATCTGTGCCCGGTGGCAATAGGCTCATGGGATGTAAAACGTAACTGGTGCAACGTGAGAGCGCACTACACTCCTATGCATACGTGATGTTGCGTTTTTACTAAAACAACACATGCGGTCGATTTTCGATATGAATTTCAACACAATTCGGGGCTCAAAATAAAATTTTCCAATATATCTTAAGCTCAGTGTAGGTTGTTTTAGAAGCAATTAGTTTGCCCTTTAGTCTCACATATGGCTTTTTGAGTTGACTGTTACATTTTGATAAAGATCAAAATTACGCACCGTACCCTCAGAAACTCGAAAACGGTAATGAAATTTTTACCACTAGCGGGTATATCTACAGTAATAATCATTGACTGCCAATGAATATCAACACTTATTTATAGTTACCGACGTGGAACAATTACAAGCTTGCATTATCAAGATCAGTGTTATCCTATGCCTAGCAGTGGACGGAAGTAGGCTGATGATGATGATGATGAATATCAAGATCATAATAATTTTAATATTATTACAATACGAATACATTTCTAACTCTCCCCCCCTCACCTCACGCACGCCATCAAAGATAATTCGCTTTCAAGCAATTTGAAATTATCTGAATTGCTGCTTCACAGCTGGAGTAGATAACAATAATCCATCGACGCCAATGATCTATCTGTTAAACATATAACACTTGCCATTCAGCACTACCTAAACATCAGATACACGTTGCAAGACAAGACTATGGCCTTAACACTCTCATTATGAAAGGACACCCATATTCCAACAATGTAATGGTAAAAGGGTCGAAAATTACTGTTATTATTATTAATTTCACTAATTTTTTACGCTCGGCCTTTACTCCGGTAATTCATAACAGGCCTTGTACGGGCACGCAAACTAACTTGGTTCTCAATCTCAGATGAATTTACGATCTGCTTACTATAGTTGATACATTTAAAAATAATCTTGCTATTAACGCTGTATCTAATATTGTGGATTTTTGAAATTCTGCGAACACTGAACTTCGCAGATGTAGCATTTTTAAAGATTCGTGTCAGTTGTTTGAGATAGCGCCCATTGATGAAAGTATAATTGGTACGATTTTAATATTGTCTTGATGCCACATCATCATTTCATCAGCCTATTATTATTGTTATATACAAGACAATGTCTCTGCTGACCATGAACGTCATTGTTCCAGGTCGAGACAGTCCCACCGCGGCTGGCGCGGCCCGCCAGCCGCCAACCGACTGCGCACAAAGAGGTTAAATGATGCGTAACGCACCTGCCGCCAATCTCAACCGGCACGCTGAGGAGACGGCTTCTTCGCGTACTTACCAATAATACCTTGCCAATGATACCTTAATAATAATATCAAATACAGTGTGTAGGTACTTTATTCGATATATGAATTACGTATAATATCATTACAAGATATTTAAATGAGTTAAATTAAATTCATATCCAGCGGATACTATCACCAAGGACCCCTGAGGCAATGTCAAAATCCAGCAACGGATTGAGACAGTGACAATGACGAAAACTAATAAATATGAGTCTATCATGTAAACAAAAATCTCAAAACAACAGAGCTGATAATATGGAAAATCGAACACACCATAAAAAAATCGAATAATATTTTTTAACAAATCGAAAACCATAATAAAACTTACGTGAAATTAAACGACAGAGCCACCAGAAAGCTCTCTCCATACTTAGACAGCTATTGAAACGAAGAAAGTAAATTTCCGTTAATAATTGCGTAACGTGGAACAATTATGCGGTGTTAGAATTAGTTGATCGTTTACATAGATATAAGAATTTATAATATATTCATATAGGACTTCACAATATCTGCACTTTCATATCGACGCATTAAATATTTTAATCACCAATAAATATATGAAAGAAGCTCGTAAAATATGTTTTATCTGTTTAACGCACATCATGTTAGTGATAATATGATATTATTTGCGAACATGTAGAAAATTCTAGAAACCATTTTAAAACGGTCTTTCGCAGTCCATTACGCATTGGATTTATTGGAAGTGTTCATTCAACGGCTATTGCACAGCGTTGTCAAGAACAGTGTTCCAATATTTTTAAAATTGTCTATATGTATAGCCTTATACATATAAATATTATTACTATACGTGTGTTATGATGATTACGCAACTGAATTACATTTTTGATAAAAAATGTTGGTACTTAAACTGATGTATCATAAACAGATACAAATCAAATACTTGAGTTCCTCATACAAATGCTTGTCCTAAATGGTAATTAGTTCCATAATAATAATATAAAATTGTTGAAGTTGAAACAATAATATAAAAAACGCAATTGGCTACTGATTCGCCTGTCTGCCAAGGAAAAACCCGCGAATGAGAAAAAAGGAATATCGTAATAATATTATACCATATTTTAAAACAATTATTTGAAATGATAAAAAAAGTCACAATAAAAACCATATTATGAGTACATAAATGCAAAAAATAAGCAAAATTAAAATCTACAAAGTCATCAATAAATCATATCATGTAACAAAGACTGTAGCATCAAATAATTAACCCAAGTTTTTACATCTGAAACTAAGAACTTTTGGTGCAATTTTTACCATTTTTGTGCTACTTAATAGAAATAGAGAGAGATCAAAAGTAAGAGGAGGTTATTAAAGGTCTAGAACATGAACGTACATATATCTAGTTCCAAATAGATTTTAAGTTTAGCATAAAATCGGCCTCAGTTGAGTACCTTGTAAAACTCCTTTAACACAAACGTCGTACAAATCATTTGTTCGCTAAACGGGTTGTACCTTGTAATGTAGATTAATGATTCGCACTAATGATAGTGGATTAATGATAGTGCATTAATGACAACCGTCGAAATTCACGTCGATGCGGCGTATTGATGCAACCATCAATATGCATTATACGGTACGATTGCAATTGACAAATGCGTTTTTTTGATCTTCCCGGGACAAAGAAACTAAGTATACGGTGTTCAGAATGCTTTGAACTCCAAAAATTTAAATTCATCTTTAAGATATCGGCAAAACAAAACAAGACAAGGTGTTTATTACTTGAAGAAGTTTACTTAGAAACGGTTTTGATAATATAACAGACATGATAGCACTGGTAACTGAGTGTTCTAAATTTCAGCCATCCATTCAGAGAACCCGGGATTCAAATCCTAACACGTACACTGTATACGTTCAATACAAAATTGTGTGCACTTCGGTCATTAAATATTAAGGAAAACTCACATATCTTAAATTTCACCAAAATGTTGTCTAAGGCACGTGAAGTCTGCCAATTCGGTTTTCGCCAGCGTAGTAGATATTTTCGAGAAGCTCGAACTATCCAATAAGGGTACAATAAAGATTGATGATTTAAGTAATAAAATAACAACAAATTAAGATTGAAGGTGTTACCTAAAACATAGTATAGGTATTACTCAAAGCACTATAGACTGCCTTTTTGGTCGAGTTGTTACAAACGCGACTGCTGATCAGGAAGTCTTGGGTTCAATTCCCGAGTTGGGTACTGTTGGAGTAATCTAATTTAGAACTTGTATTAGTGAATCGAAGTCTGGATCTGTGCCCGGTGTAAGGCAATAGGCTCACAACTTATTCCTTGAAACTAAAACGTAATTGGTGAAATGTGAGAGTGTACTACGCTTACATACGTGTACTTTCGGGGATTACAGGCATAATGTTAGGAGATTATTGTAATACCTTACAAACAAAATAACTTAAAATGTAAAGTCGTACAGCACCAGGCGACAAGCTGATGTTTATGGGTTTTCCCGCCAACAAGAATAGTACGTAACGATATACTTAAAACGTACAAGCGTCATCTATGTATGTATTTAACGAAATCACGCATAACAAAAGCGTCCACACAATATTGCATCCGTTTTAAAAAAGAACAGTTCCTGTCATCCGAATTCATATTTCGAAAGCCGATTCAAAAAACGAACGCCATCAATTAGAGTAACTCAATACGGTGTCACATTAAAATGACGAGCACCTCTAATGGATTTCCAAATTTGAATTTCAAATACAAATTCGAACATTCGGTGTTCGGAACGGTTGGTTGATTGTGCACGTGCATTCCGTCGTGAGGTCATCATTGCCACGAACAAATTCTACTTTATTTCTTCCATAAAAGAGTATGTTTTAGTTTTTCAAATTTTCGGACCTATTGCAATACTTATTGGATAAATGTATTGGTCAGATTCAAACCTATGGTGATTCTTTAAGAGCATTATTGTTTCGATTTTGATACGTGCGTTGTATTTGGCATGTAAATTTGATGGACAGCACCATGTATCCGCTATTAAATTTATTTTAACGTTTCACGACCAATTTGCTCGTGTCGTGAAAAACTTGACTTAAAATTATTGAAAATTATATTATACAGAAATAACATTAAAATTTAAAGAAATAATCCAAGATTCCTAATTTGAAAACAAGCGGCTGATAGCCGAGATATTTCGCATTAACCGGTATAAAAAAGCAACCAAAAGCTGGCAACACTATCCGCCCACAGACAAGCAAACACACAAACCGATCTCATTACTAACAATGCGCCATATATTACTCAGTTTCCGGTCTGAATCCATTACCTGTCTCATTCTAACGTACGATAAGGTGTTATTGTATCTCTTTCTACGATGGTCTGACGCATCAAGATCATTAGGAGGCGATACAGTGATTTGTATTGTGTTTTTTTAGAAGTGACACACGTATTGCATACAGATAATTTATGAAGACGGTAAATTTTTTACCATTACAGAGTGACAGATAAAAACAAGTTTTTCGCGCCAAGTCTGGGAGATAAGTAAGTACATTATTGATTAAGTATATGTCATTTTAGAACGCGATTAATTAGAATACAGTAAATATTTTATCAGCTAATATAAGCCGATCATGTTGATTGTAACCTTTTTTAAATTATTCAGTTCGACAAATCAAATAGAGAATTTTGTAAGACATTAAAAAGTAACAATGAAGTATTTATTGGAATCGAACAAAACAGTAATACATAAAATCAACTAAGTTTTTGTAAAATTTATTTACTTTTAATTCTTTAACGTAATTACAACAATAATTCAAATATCGAAACGACCATTTACTTCTCACAACAGAAACGTCAAGCGTAAAACGCAAAGTGACATCGCTCGCAATCGTATCACAGATAAAAAATACTTTATAATATGGTGCAAACCAAACATTCGAAAATTGAATGGAGCCCGTTCATATGCAAATTAGGCTAAAATTTTGACATAACCATAAAAGATGGATCAAATTTTTTTATGTAGATACATTAAATACGTTATTCTCTCTCGAACAATGGATATTTGGTTTGAACCTCGTTCGATTTCTACATTGAAATATTTGTTGCGTTCCAATTTTAAATATGCCACTTTTTTTTCTAAATACTGTACTTATTGTTTGAGAATTGGAAATAAAATACATAGCATAGCATCAAGCCTGTATGGCCCTGAACGGTTACGAAATTAAAATAGAGTGTCCTTTTCATGTTCTAGCGCTAAATACGAATGAAAGTGATTGCAATACCATACTGCTCCAGTATGCATAAATAAATTCATTCATAAATTTTTGAACGTCCTAAAATTCCATAGCCAACATTGAAAAGTAAAACCTACAACCGTAAATATAAAATGTAAAGTGTAGCCTAGTTTTTATCACACATCAATAACAAAAATTACTATCACGATAAGTGTATGTCAAAATAAAAAAAATATTATAATAGGTGTGTGCATAGAAGGTTTATACGAAAAAAAGTGCCACAAAAACTCATTTTCATATTTGCCCACGTGTCATACGCAAATTAGTCTTAAAAGACAATACTATTAAACATTACAGACGATGTATATTTTTATACCCACTTTAATAGTACTAGTATATATTCAGCCAGTAGATATCAAGTATGTTTCTAAACAGTTATATATAATAATTCTTAATACATTTATATCATATCCAACTCATTCAGTTAAAAAATGTCCACACAGATAACACAGCAGATAAACTGCATCACAGACACACACACATACAAATACGTTCATTTTACTATAACAATAACAGGCAAAGGACACACGGTACAACTGCCGAGCCCAATGACAATGGACCGAGTCATTAGTAGATTTGAATAATAAAAAAAAAATAAAGCAAGGGGGACTCGTTCTTGCATAAGTAATTATAAGAATTATTTTTTGATAGATAATAAATTATTTTTGACGGGGCGTTCGTCTGTTTTCGTTTTTGCGTTCGAAAACTTTGCATTGATTTTAAATTTCATCGGAGTGGTGGAGGGGAGAATGTATCATTCCTCTCTGTATTTTTATATATTGATATAAACATACATTCTATAAACTCAAAGGTATTAAAACTGTAATCGTTTTTGTGTTTTTTTACATTTGTTTCATGAAAATACTTGTGTCCACTCCAATTTACTAGTTTTATTTGGTCATTCCCTCCATTCCGCTGGTCTCTGTAACTATTTTTTAAGATGATGTATCCAATCCA
>DWME01002260.1:0-21446 GCA_018244795.1 Parelbella ahira ahira | reverse complement strand
GTTCAATTTACTGTCCACACCATATGTTGCAAAGAAAGTATACGCGCTTTGATTCGACACTATGAAAACGTACAAATGTTACATTAATATGTATTTACTGTTATCATGTCATTCAAGGCTTTCAGCAATGATTACACAAAGAAGAAAGAAGACGAATGAAGACTTTATACAACATGGCGGCCAAATTAATTAGCCACAATTTTTTACGCGTGTATTTGTTTTTTGCATCATATAATTATAGTTCTATTATTAATGAGCTGTAAAATAAAAATAATAAACGATAATTAATCATTTCAACTACTCATTGTTTACTGAAATATTTTTTATATATTTTGTAATGATGCATTTTTGACAATCTATATCAATACAAGATTCCCGTGTATGGAAATGAGACCGTTATCAGCAGTGTTCATGATGTTGTACTATCTGTTCCGAGTGAAAAATATGGATAAAACGAAAGCTAATAAAGCGGTGAATAAAGGTCAGCAGGTGAGTTTTTTCATTTAGCGCAACGCATGGCAACGCGTAACGAATGGTCCATTGAGCGGAAGTAACGGCGCACTTGCCGCGGCGCGCGCCTCCCGAACAGGCGTTCGCGTTACTTGCGCATAATTCATTGGCGAGAAATACATCGCCATACACGGCAAGCAACTCGCGGTTCGAGCGACTACCTTGCGTCTGACACTAACGCTTCAAATAATAATATATTATGTACGAACATAACAAGCTGGTATCATTGGCAAATGAATCTAATTTGGTATATATCTTTATATATTTTTTATTTTATCTATTGCGTTATCTTTATAGTAAGGCTGTAAGTATTAACTTTGCTGCAAAAGACAGTCTACATATTATGTTAATCAACCTCAGAATGGACGATGATAACAAATGCCAGCTGTGAATTTAATACAGATGTAAACATGACTAAGCAGACAGGATAAATTATTACACTGTATACTTGTACCTAAGTGCTTGACTTTTTTACATGCGATAAATATTAATATTGAATTCCTCAAAATTGTAACTTGAGACGTCGAGCATTAGTCGTGACGTGATGATAAAATAATGATCATAACAAACTAATTGGAGAGCATCAATATATTACCTTCGTATTGAAGAATGTTAAGTTAACATAATGTGTAGATAAATGGAATCGTTTTTCGCCGTGCTCGTAACGTACCAGCAGCGGTCCAAGGATTTTCATTAAAACGAGCTATTGTTTCCTCACCACATCGTCTTTACAATTGCAAGCGCTTCAGTGCACTAAGTGAACTGCAAGATTAAGCCGCGTTATTATGAACAGTATGCTACTCGATAATATTATGCAAATGAAAATTGAGGGAGCAGCATGGAAACTGGGTTGTGCGAACTCGAGACAAAACAGAATTCCAATGCGCGGCATGAAAGACATGACACACTTGTACCGAAGTTTAAAACGAACTTGTTTTCTAAAATTATTATGAAAAGTAAAAATATGTTGGAACTTGCATTTTGGGTGAATACATGTCATTTTTATTATCATTTATTTGCATCTGAATTACTACGGTTTTCATGTTAAAAGATTTTTTTTAGATTGCCTACTCCAAGTTTGAAATTCATTTTCCTTTCATAATTTAGGTTCATTAATTTCATGAATAAGTGGTATGAAATATTATATATACATATTTATAATGGTATTTAGTACATTCCGTGAAAATCTTCGTATTCAAATTTAAGGACTATTGACGTGAATTGTAAGTTGTATTATTCGCTTATATCAAATATAATTGAATAATAAAATATTCCACTAATAACTGTTGCAATAATAATAATAGGTAACAGGAGTAGGGATGGGATAAAACGTTCGTGACTCCTCTACTTTTTTTGCTGTGACATTTTATTCAACAACTTATTTAGTTGCGTAAGTAACGATGGGAGCTGGGCGGAGCGCGAGCACGCGTAAGCCTTGAATCGACAGCTAAGGTTGTATGCATCGAACTATTATGTTCTACGTAGAGCAGTCAGCAGACAACATGAACAATATTTGAGCAGCCGTTAGCGCGGCAGCGCGCGAGCGAGCTAATGAGTACGTCGGAGTCTCGACGCGTGCCGCTACGTATTTGTTTATTTAGTGTAGTGCTTTAATGACTACCAATAAAAACTAAAATACAACCCCACGTAATTACCAGTTGCCAATTGTCAGCAAAGTTTACATACAATATCATCAAACTTACTATTATGTTACGCTGACACATTTCGCTACAACTCCAAACGTATTACCAACTCAGCATAAATATACGCACATTACGTAGAGAGATTTACGATCACGAAAGAACGTCAAAAGGGTATTGCGTGCGTAATATGGTTCACGTATACGTCACCACATTGTATCCATAATATAGAAATTTCAACAAAACACTAATTGTATTTCTGAAACCTGTCCATTCATTGTATATTTGGACGAGAATGTAAAAGTCCTTCCGCGTCACCTGCGGGCGCGCGTTCTACTCAAAACCGCTTAAATTCATCCACACGTGCTAAACGTTCGTGACCGATTACAAGCTGTTCCGTTAATACTGTATACTATGCTCAACACTTTATTAAATAGGCCGTGTTTTTTCGTTAATTGTGACCATATTTTGGGGTAATGCCGAGCTATGCGCGAGCGATAAAAGCAAAAGCTCGTTCGTACTGTAATTAAAGGGGGTTTATTGTTCACCTGTGCTTCGAAGCGTTGTTTAGAATATATGTATGTAAACGGTAATGACTTTTATGTGGGCACTTAGAAATTTTACGTTCCACCGCGTAGTTGCGGTTGTCGCGGCATTTTATAAAGTTTTGAAAAGGAATAGGGCACATTTGTAAACAGAAATATCGCGTATTAATTTGAAATAATTTAGACTAAAAGAATATTTCACATTTACGTATAGACTTAAATATTAATTCACATCGACTTAAAGATTAATCGAATTTTTAGAAAGCTTATGACAAAAACTCGCGTTGGAGCTCACCTTCACAATAGTCAACATAATATTTCACTGATTTTGTCACAAACGAGAACGATGTCGGCCATTCCAATACACTACATATTTCATATTTCATTTATACTTAATCGATATGAAAAGTCATGCAAAAAATGATAGTTATTACAGAGTTACTACGTACCCGCTGAAGAAATTCAATTTGTTGGAACAATTCCTGCGAAGATCTTATTGATAGTTTCAGTGCTCTCATCCTTTGCCATTTGGTTCCATTATACGTTTTTCCGCCAGAGCTGGCAGACAGATAATTGTCTTACACAAAAGACTCTACAAGCTCCACAGAGAAAGGAACTAGATTACTCAGAATCCACAATTCTCAGCCTGAAGGCAACAGCGTCATAAGGATATAACTGTTGGAATTGTATTAAGAAGAAACAGAAAATGGAATGATCTAGAGGTCGGTTTAAAAGTTGTTAAGGACGTAATGTAAGATGAATGCAATATGCATCTAAGATGAATGAAGATACTGTGTTTTCATTATTCGTTACTTATTTTACAGATACTGCTTAAAGATTCCCATAAAAAGAACCAAAATAAACGGTTACCACGTTTACCGTTCTAAAACAACGACGCTTCTAAGACCGGTTAGTACGAGAACTTGCACGATGACTCCAACGGCAACGCTAAACCACGTTGTGTAACATAACAATGTGTTTTATAAGTTATAGTGTAATAACGTCCTACGGTACGTATCGTCTAACAATTACTGCGCACTACGCATATTATACCTCGCAGCAGTGAACTAGGCGTCTCGATATAATGACGTGGTAACGAAATATGAACGCGATAAAGGTGACAACGATAGTATTGTTAGGCAGTTAGATAGCGAGAGGAGTAGCGTATTCCTCGCAAGTGCCAAGCTGATGTCTGCGGGTTGTATTTCATGCAAAAGTTAAACTAACGTGTATCTATGTATATAGTAATGTAAACGTTTACATATAATTGCAATACATATTGAATTTGTTAGAATTAATAAAAACCATTTCACTTCTCATTCTTCTCAAAAAAAATAAAAAAAATATATTCGTATATCTAAGTATCGTATCCTTGATATTTTTTTTTAAATTTCAGTTATAGTTTAAACACACTAATTTCATTTGGTTCCGTCATATATTTTTTGCTGCGACGCGGAGACAATTGGGTTATATAAAAGACACGAACGTTCTTCAGAAAGGAAAAGACCGGATTGCAGGATTTGTAAAATTCCCCGTCTAAAATAGTAACAGTCTCATCTTAATACTAAAACAGAATTATGGATATGGTCAGAATTATTTAAAAATAAAATACAATGAACAACAGAAGTCCTTGCATACATGAGACGAACAAAATTAAAATCGAGAGAAACAATGTTCTCCGCTAATGACATAAGTAATTATTAACAGAAAAGGAACAACTAACGACTGAGCATGGAGCAATTTTGAAATGTATGTTACTAAAATTACTTTTGAAATTAATGTTCAGACTCGTACTTCCTAAGTACCAAAAAAGTTTTTTGTTGAATTTTAAGCTACATTCGAGCTTTAAGCGCATACTCATACAGCTAAGAACTTCATCAGCCACTTTTTGTCGTTTCAAACAAGACATGATTTTGAGAAAAATGACACAACTTAAGTCTGAATGCGAGATAATGTAACGGAAAGATGATTCCCTTTTTTCTGAAAAGACATTTGCGCATGATGCCCGTCTACGCGTCTACTGACATTATCAGCCGCGCCATATTTACACATATTATTGTATTCTGAAAGCTTTCCCCGTAAATATGTATCTTTGTTATATTTACACATACTGAATATGAGTTTCACAAAAACCTCTCATGGAGTATACCTACTGATACTTTTCGTTGATCTTTTAGATATGTTTGCTTGGTGATCAAACAACTACATTTATAGTATACAGTATGTAACTAAATATATACCGTATACTATAAATGTGGTATATAACTGTATACAACTATACAGGCTAAAATAGTCACCTACACCACATCAGGCAAAGTAATCTCAACCATGCAGGACTTTGTTTAGGGTATCTTTATAAATTTGAATATTCATATTAAATTTCCGTAAAATATGAACACAAATCTTATTTTAAAGAATAACCGTGAGTAATGAAACAGACAATAAATATGTGTGTACAATGTAGGACCACCAAAAATATACATTCGAAATATAAATCAAAAATTAATCCGGCGACAAATTAATCCGACACTAAACATGAACATACAAATTTAAGCCCCCAACACTGGGGTCTGATATTCCAATCCCTGACATGCTCTAATGACTCCACAGAGTTATGGGTATTTTAAATTGAACATCATTCATTACAGCTAAGAACGCATATAACATAGCATCACGCCCGTGTTTTCCCGAACAGATAGGCAGACGAGTGTGGTATTCTCCTACAATCCGTCAGTTACGTCTTAGTTAGAGTTTCGGGTTTATCTATTGAGGACTATAGTATTAAAATATCTGTACGTCCGAATGCTCTATAATAGTCTTTGACCCTAAAACAAAAAATAGGTCGATGATGACTACACATAAACGCGGATATCGTGTAGGTATCACCCGTGAACTGATAACACGAAACAGGGTGAAGGATATGTATCCTATTCTATCAAACACGCAAAATGTTCTCTCATTTACAACCAGCACCCTGCCAGCGCCGAGCTATTGTGTTGTGTGGAACACGCCGGGATTTGATTCTAACAAGTTCACCGTATCTAATACTCGTGTAGTTAAGTCCAAATACACAAAAGAAACAATGTTTTAATGTAAAACTTACCACATATCCCAGTAAATATTATTTAGAGATAACTATACAAAAGAACAGTAACATATTAATAATAAGGATAATATTATATAAGTAGGAGTGACGATATGAGACTACATAAAAAATCATAACACTGTCCAATTCATTGTACTTAACCACGTATGTAAGTATGTAAAGTTCCATCTTTGACACTTCCAAATGATAGGACGCGTGATTATAGATTATCTGTAACCTTGTAAAGGCTGCAGAACTCTTCAAATAGCATTATTAATGAAGGTACATAAATGTGTAACAAAGTCAACATTCCATTAAAAACAAAAGAAATACTGCCAGCTTTCTAAAGCTTGCCATCATACAGATTATCATGCTGACTTCACCCCTAATTTAATGCTAAAATACTTGTACACTCGAATATCGACAGCGTCCATTACAGAACTCCGTAGACATTATATGCGGTGCATTTTGGCTGTACGTATGAATAACTTTGTATAAATATTGCACAAAGGAAACAAGCCAAGTCTACGAACAAGCCTTAGGGCATGCAATTTCATAATAACTTGCCTCCACATATGTCTATAATGTATTACGGACTATGCGTCTCGTAAGTAAATTTATTTTATGTTACAGATTCCAGTTATCTTTCTGATATATTATTATTATAGGTTCGAGAGATGTCTGATAATATATTGGATGTATAACGAGATTCTGAATAAAGCGCGGAGTATTTTTAATACCCGCTAGAGATATAAATTTCAATAATATGTACCTCTTCATAATTTTGTCCTCGCTCAACTTAGAAATCGCCCAGTCTCTAACTCGGAATCGAGAATAAAGTCGACATTTAAACTTTTGTTAAATTGAAATTCTCACTAACACTAACCCATTTTCGATAATATCACTCGTTTTAAATTTCTAATTGATAATTCGTTTAAATATTTCATCATAGGTAAAGTAAACATCAAGTCAGTTTGCCACGAATAACTGTATCCCCTTTCTATTGTGCAAAATACTAATTTTGCGAGATGCCTTACTGTTCGGAATAAATGAGACTTCGCTTTGCAAGCCAACGTAAGCTTAAAAAGTTGTAACAGAAGTGAAGGCAGACAGTTTCAGGGCATTGCTGCATGGCAAAAAAGCGAAAACTGACTTCGTAACCTATTGCCAAGCTACGGTTGACTAATTGTGTCGCGGTAACGGGAAATGAAAAATTTATGGAACAATCTGGTAGTCATTATATAGTTATTATTATTTATATTAATATTTTCTTTATTATTATTATTTCTAGTTGTAGGTAAAAAACACATTGTAAGGAACTAGAATTTTTATGACTGAGAATGGCACTGATTATTTATTTATTATAATACTTTATATGCGATTTTATGCAAAGAAAGTATCTGTTAGCGCCACAGGTATATGCATCAGTTATAACTTGTAAAAAATGACCAGTGGTAGTTTTCGTTCTCCAACAGATAGGTCTTCACGAAATCCGTTGCTAGTGAAAAGTAATAGTAAGCTGAAAACCTTGAAAGGCGCAGACGCAGTCACTGCCAGAGTTTGTATTGCAACATGTAACAAAAAATATATCATTACAGACTAAAGTAGGAAAACAAAATATTATTCATATATTTTAATATTAGTACCTATCATATCCATTACTGGTTATGAAATATGTAAATGTATCCTCATAACATTCTCCTGTATCAAGTGCATGTTATCTGTCTTGTGTTGTTATTTGTGTATTGAAACTAAACTAACTTTGTCAATATTTATCATACACAATATATGACTTTCAAGCAGAGCAACGCAGACCTCTAATTAATCATTAATAAACCTATACCCTCCACGGAGCCAACCGGAATGGTGTACGTGTCTCCGTAATAAACGTGTGTGGCACCAAAGGCCCTACCACAGGATCGTATTACACGTATTCCGTTAACATGCAAAACGACCATTTAGAGACTCAGACCGCTACCCGTTGCAAGTAAGCAACCACTTTGGGGACATGCGATTGAATCCAGGAACACTAACACCCAAGCTCATTTCACATTCAAACCTTTGTGCGTCCGGAGTTCTAAGTGCTGTTGGTGAATTGTTAATTCATATTATTTGTGCTAATATCAGATTTGTTCCTAGTCTTCCTTACGTGGACTTTATCTTTCTGCACAATTTACTGAAGTTTGAGGCTCATTCCATGCGGCTGCTTCAGCACCAATTGACGACTAAGGAAGTGTTTGGTAAGTGATTGAGCCAGATGCCTAAGACCGATTAAAAGTACGCTACGAAATTTAAAATATAGAAGAGAAAACCACATTTTACTCATTTATTCTGCTTCTTCTGGCTAATCATATTTGGTTTAATAAATCCTTACGATATACAAATAGCCATTTCTATTTGATAAATAATATCGGCACTGATTTATCGCATCACCTAAAGTTTTTATTTGATTAGAAATGTTTTCTCTATATCGTCCGCTTACTGAATGTTTTTAAATATGGACATCATTTTCATACACTTTAAATCGCAATAATCCTATATTAAGTTCACAGTCGTTGTCTAAAATTAACTGATCAAATAGCATTACAGTGAAATGAATGCATCAGTGCAGCTCTAAAGAAATACCTATGTATAGAGGTGATGCCTATATCGTGGGATCCCGACAAAGGCCGCCCGCGGTGTGTACGGAGCGAACACCGTCAATAGAATATCGAATGCCGACATTCATTCTTCCGTTGCAATGCACAACGAAGGTTATATGCGCATTGTTTCACCGATCGCGCCTATCGAACAATCGTCACAAATTTCTCGTTTCCAATTCAAATCCACACCGCATCCCATGTCGCTTTCATACCTGCCTTTATCCTATTTCACAGTTTTTGCGAAATAACAGGATAATAAAATGTCATATTGCAGTTCTCCTTTTAACTGCAACAACGTGGAGGTACGTCAATTTTTAGCATATATTTGATTTATTTTTTATTAAAATCCATCGGTAGCCTAGAATGTAAAATGTTGAATTGTCACTAGAACCATAGTACGCAGTCTAAAGTTGTGAAGCTGCGGAACTCATCACAGCCGAGCGAGTAAAAGTTGCGCAGTAGAATGTAATGCAAATGACACTTACGCGTACAAGACGTGGGCTCGTCGCTCTTGTCTCCGCAGTCGTTCTCCCCGTTGCAGTATTTGTCTAGCGATATACACTGGCCCGTATCACACAGCAGTTCACTCAACCTACAAGGACTCGTATCAACGTTCCTCGCGAACTTAGCCGTCTTCACCGGCGCGTTCGCCTCCGACTCTAAACTATCCTCATTAGCGAACTCATCACTCAAATCCTGGGGGCTACACAGTTTTAAACACAGCAACACTATAATGAACAGAAAAGTTCTATTGCCCGTAATCTCATGAAAAGTTGTTTGGAAACACATTTTCGCTACTCTACGATTCGGTCACGTGGTGTTTGTCACAACATTTTATTATCTCGGCCCGCCCTCTCTTCTCGCTCCGGATCTGTAACAAATGAACATTGTATCAGTTTTGAAACAAAACAAACAGGCAGAATCAAACATTATGTTGTACGTCAAACATTACACCGCAGCAGAGCGCGTTGTGGCGATTGCAAACACATCAATTAAACATGAATAAATTTACACATATCAAATTATGCTTTTCACGCTCAGGGACGATGATTATATATACTTTGAATGTTAGATATAATTAATGATTTATTCAAACCCTTGCTGTTGTAAAATAAAAATTACGATTAGCATTGTTATATTACCGAAATTACAGATTCAAATTCGTTTAACTAAAACGGTTACATGGAGTTCGGAAAAACGTAAACCGTTTTTTTTTAGGCACGTATGGAATAGGTCGACCTAAAAGTGTTCTATCTATGAATTAGACTTTTCTATCAGTTCCAACCTTATTTGTTATATTACTTGGGATCGGAATAAACACTGTGGTACCCTTTACACAGTAAATTGATTATATTTTCCTTTCTATATTTTATATTAGTTTCATAACATACTTTCATTCGTCGTATGTACGATGAAAGTATGTGCTGTATGTATGAAGTATGAATTCGGTCCTATACATATAGGACCGAATGAAATAAGGTTTTCTTTTAGCGGACTCCATATCAGGGTTTTCTGTAAAATCATCTTGTTAAATTCGTATGATGCAATGTTGCTTATCAACTAACACTTAGCTAGGTGTTTAACTAGCGGAGGACATCAAATCATATGGTTTCTTTTGCGTTTACAATAAACAGCGAGAACTACTGCCTGTATCGACAAGAACTGCTTCAGACGGCTTAATAGTTTCTAATATTTGATACGGACTAATCTTCATACAATCCGCACTTAACTAAAATGGAGCAGTGTGTTCCATACCTAACCCTTTGCATGAAAAGATCTGTGTCTAGCTGTTTCGATATAGATAACGGTAAAATATAACATATTGGATAGGGGTTTTTAAGTTAGGTATTCGTGCATGTAAGTATAAATAAAAACCTAAACCTACTATATTTTAATAAACATGTAGGTTTTAATTTATGTACTTTTAGATTGTTAAAAGTTGTGTAGATTAAGATTTCCTTTTGGATTTGTATTGTGCAACAACTTCATAAAGGAGCGTCAAAGTTAGCCAGCAGGGATCCGAGCACGCGGGCAGCGAGCTAGGTAATTGATTGTGCGGCTGCTCGCTTACATAACGCCTTGAGGGCTGTCCAGCTGCAGACCACAACACCAACGGTCAGCTTAAATCTAACTGATTATTTACTGAACGTTGTCTATTCGCATGTTATTCAGTTCATCGTATTTAGTGTTTAATAAACGATGACGTCTCAAAACAAATATCTTTAGGATATAATTAATAAGTATAACATGTTATTAAAAAAATATCTTTAATTAAAAACTAATTCGAAAGTTACATGACAAAACAGGGTCTCCATTAGAGGCGATTTGCAACTTTTTGTGGCTATTTTAATAAATTTACATGTATGATAACGTGACATCTGTAATATAGTACGGCCTAGGTCAGTTTTACTGCCTTACATTTTACAAGTTACGTTTAAGTCCCATGGATTAGGTAGTGAGTCTATTGCCAGACACCGGGCACAGATCTAGACTGCGAATCACAACTAGAAATTCCAAATTAGAAAAATCCAATAACACCTGACCCGAGATGTGAACCCGGAACCTCCCGATCGACAGTCGCGCTTGCTACAGCTCGACCTACGGGGCAGTCATGGAGATAAAAACTAACAAACAATACTTATGATTAATTTTGCCTACTTCATACTACTGAATGAAACTTACTAGCTAACTAGAATACTGTAACATTGCTTAAGAGTACGTTAATAAATGAAGGATTAACTCTCAAACTGTTTTAAGCAATCTCCAAAGAAGTCGAAAAGTTTTAACGAGTGTCAGCGGACGATAAACAGTTCTATGTACAACGGATACGCGTATAAGAAAGCCAGCGAGCCAGTCGCGGCCCAGCCGTTACGTACCCTTAACAATCCGATTTCAATTTATCAAAACATATATCTTAATATTGAATATTGGTTTTATACAACGTCGCAGGCATTGTACGTGAGTCGTGCTGCGGTGGCCAAAGTTTTGTGTCGATTACGTTACATATCTGCTTTGTATAATTACATATTTTGAACATAATGAGCTCGGGAATGTTTCTGAATTTATTCCTAGTCCACATTAATGTAAATCATGACAGAAGTACATATTATGTAAATAATTATGATAGTTTGTGTACTTAGAAATCGAACAAAGCATTTTTGTATTTATATGCTGACTGTCTACCCCTTCGGGAATTACAGGCGTGATGTTGCGTTTTACGTATGCTTACTGTCAGTTTATACTGTGTGCAACACTTAAGGCGACGCGACCTTACCCGCCTATACAAGGCTTTAGGCAGCGTTGTAGGAGAAATGTAAAGCACCGCTTCTTGTATCGATGACTTGCAGAAATCGTATAGTAATAACTAAAGGCAAAAACATCTTCCAATACATAAAAACTGAATGACTGTGCTACCAATATTTATGAATTTATAAATACATATCCAGAACTTTAGAACAAGTGACGTCACAACAGAGAACATTGAGCCATGCCCCGATAAGTGGCTATTATTATTAGCAGACAAACAAATAAATAAAGGGGCTGTTGCAGTGGCTATTAGATATACGGATATACGATGGCCCATACGAATTTACGTCGGCACTAATACTACGAGCAATGGACTAAGTGATAGAATGTGTGGTCGCACGCTTACATAGAGCCTTAAGTGGTGCTGCAGCAGGCGGTAAGCCGCTTTGTTGGCTAGTAATGGCCTATTTTCAAGTAGATTTGTGACCGGCTGGAGACTTCTGCAAAATTGTTCAATGTTTTGTTACTTTAATGTTTTAAAGACACGAAATGTCAGTCGGAAAAAAAACCTTCATTCAATCTATATAATTTATGCGTACTTCACGTGTATCGAGTCTTATAACGATAGATATGTATATATAACGCCTTAACTAAATAGCTCTGATGTTTTATCATTATTGTATTAAACCAGTCTACACGATGGATTTTCAATGTACGGCCTTAGTGAGCTCACGATTTCTACTTCGTCAGTTACGTAAAAGATTCCTTTCATACATTTCCATATAGGTAATCAATGGCCATGACAACACAAAATTGTTTAATTAGTAGGTATCATTAGAATGTAATAAAAATGATAAGGTAATCTTGATCTTCAAAATTTAATTAGTTATTGAGTAAGTTACTTCTACTCAATCAAATGAGTGATTGAACACCTGGTTGTGACATTGAAAGGTCAATAATTACACGTGACAAGTTTTTCTTTAACTACGAGTATGACTCTGGGACATTTTATTTTACTACAGTATGGTACAATCTGGATAGTGCTCACACAAATATATATTTATTTGAGTACAGCCTACACCTTTACATATACATATGTAGATATAAGGCTGTAGGTAGTACGATTACATGGGCGTAAGGTGGACGAAGAATTTGTTAAATTTGATTATACCAGCTCATTGGTTCGGAGAAGTGAGGCGGCGGTATGTATGATATTGCGGGCGTTTTTCGATTCCAGTAACTCTGAGTGTCCGCCTCGCCACAGTACTTGGTGATCGTAATAAATAACGTGGTACTTACTTCTAAACGTTATCAAACGATACCGATGTGTTTGATACCAAAATCGTATGCAAAACGTGGGCAAGGAATGTATGTAGGAGTGTTATGGGCAAAAAACCCCTACGAAAACGTGTAATGGGGTTCATTTAGGGAGGTTTATATATAACAGTGAACTGAGACCAATGAGACCAACGGAACCCAATGAGAATGTTAAAGGACCTCAGCTGTTCTGTCCGGACACCAGCAGCGGTTGCTTAGCGAAATTCTAAAACGCTACGCCAAGCTTGTCTTTAGCATTTCTATTGCTACATTATACAAATCATTTTTCGTCTTTTAATATTCTGCGAACATTTTACGTTAGAGCACAGTAGCAGTCCATGCACTGTAGAACTATGGTCCTATTAAAATTTAATCAGGGCCATAACCGGGGCAGATACTCTACTCTACAGCGTTATGAAGAACGTAAAAAACCTGCATAGGTCCTTCGTAGCTTTACCAAGGAATTCGATAGATAGGCTATTCATTTTTGTTTGTTACCTCTTATATCATTATGTTGTAGAACTTGCCAACTACTCTGTCATGGCATGATTTGTGTAGTTATCATGGATATATTGATAGGCCTTCCAGCTCGTGGTTAAAATTATTTCCTTATACTAGAAGTCAGGCACCGAAGCACTACGAGAACTATATCAATGTATATATCTCGGGATATTTTTACTTGTTACTTCTTTGGACTGCGACGTCAGTGTTGGCTCTGCGGCTCAGCGGCAAGAATAATTGCGTCATTAGCGTTGTAGCAGCAGAAACATGAAATTATTCACCTGTTTTTAACTTCAGTGTAATCCGATGAAAGTGAAATAAATAATATAATGGATAGCAAGACGTAAAATTTTATGGAAAACAGTAAAATTTCGCTAGGAACCCGCTCATATATCATTAAATAAGTCAGGCGAATAGATATTAAGCTTCTTTATCTAGCCAATGTAGCCAACACAGGTGTGGGGAATTATTTACGGTCTCAACATGTTGGCTACAGCCAATGTATTGCCGTTGTTAATCTCGCTGAACTTGGATATTTTACTTTTACGACAAACATATTTGATATAAGTATTCTAAGAAAATTAATAACCAAAGCCGATCCACTATGAATGTTTGTGTACAAATATTTACGATCTACAAATATTCCATTATCAAATTACATGAATCAACTCAACACATATTAAACTTCTCCGAGCAGCCAACATGACTGGCGCGGTATTTGAAACTATTTACGGTTTCAACATGTGGCTAAGGGGAATGTATCCACTGTCGTAGATAAATTGTCTACATTCCTACATGAATTCATACATTGAACCCTATTCATTCATACCTTAAACCTTATTTATATTTCACTCTTGGGAATGACATGGACTTGGACACGATTATGAGATTTTATTTATTGTTTTAATTTTGTTGTTCTGACTATGTATATTATTGCATATTTTAAATTTAATGTTTAATTATAAAATGACATCTATATGTATGTATACTTTTTGTTTCAAAATTATAACTTAATTATACTTGTAAGACACAACAACTTTAGGTTTCTATTGACCAATTTGCCCACCGACTAACTCGGTAAAACAAGTGTATGCTTTCTATAAATATGACTCCAACCATTCTGTATGTACCGTGTTTTATGTAAATAAAGATTATTACTATTATTATAAATATTATGTGTCTGCTTTCAGTATGAGAAGGAGTAAGGCCATCGTGTGCTACACTGGTCAAATGTAGGTTGACGGACTTAACACGCCTCAGAGAACATTATAACTTTGTTAATCTGTTTCGGTTAATCTCCGAATATGTCAATCTGTTTGTGTTAGGCTCCTATGACCTGATTATTTTTAAACAAGTAAATACTAATTTTGTATACGAATTTAAAGCAATTACTGTTCCGAACCAGATTTATTATAATCGGCAAAGCGAGTGCGAGAGCGAAGATTCAATTTGGAGTCGGCGGGAATTGGGTGACGGATGATAGCGTCTGCAGCTGACAGCCGCCACGTGAGCAAACAGCCAAGTGGAGTGACGTCACCACAGCAAAGCGGATGTCAACAATGGCATGTGAAATGTTTCCTATACCCACGTCATTATACTTTTCGCGTCGTGTGCAGAGTCCGTTTGTACTCCTACTAAGTATATTCGACATCGGCACAAGTGATCATAAGTGCAACGAGTTTTCAAATAGGTGGTTAGTGGAACTAATATAATATACCTAATACGTATCAATATACGGACGTCATAATAGATCACGTTCCTACCGAATTCTAAAAAAATATGGCATAGGAATAAATCAATCTAACTCGGCCTTTTTAAGTATCAGAAATTTTGACACAAAGGTTAGGTCTTGTTGGTCGTCCTCTCGCACTGGCATAAGCGGTTACGAAATTTATTATAACTGCATAGAGTTTTTTTTTAATTCATTTGTGTACATAGGTAATTTCTCCATACTCATCAAGCGGTTTTGCTAAGAAAACATTAAAACGCGCAGGAGCTATGCAAGGGTTAAGGTCAGCAGAAAAGTTGTACCCTCAAAATCGTCATATATTTGCGTATTATAGATCAAGCCGACACATATGAAATTTCTGTGTGAGCCCGATGTAGTGGTGCAGGTGCGCAATATTATTTATGGTTTCCACATGGTGGTGGGAAGGGTGAATGTATTACCCTACTTACGGGGGTCGATTGTATTTTGTTACTTCTGTTTGTACTGGCGCGCGGGTATTAATCGGGATTTGGTTCTGTAATGGTTCGACCGACGGCGATATACGATAAGCGACAGATTATAATTATGGTTATGAAAACAATTTCGTTAACAGCAATGGTAATGGTACAATTAATATGACAATCTGGTTATCAACGGCTAGAAAATTCAATTAAGCATTTGCGAGTCTCGCCAATACTATTAGGAAGTACGAACTAAACAAGTGCGGTGTACAGTGACTTATCTCGTGACAGTGAACACTAGCGTCGATGAACGTGCTGACCGTTACCGCTCCGAGTCAACGGAATCTGCGCCGCTAATTGAAAATATTGAACATTTTGACTATTATGATTCTAACAAAACTTATTTCTTAACATACAGAAAACACTATATCCTAAAGTTTTTCAGAACACTTCTTCGTTGCAATTCTGTAATATCTGTCTTACGATATTTGAACGACAGGACTGAAAAACCTTCATATAAAATGATAAAGATATTCGCTTTCCTCTAACACATCGGGTTTACAAATGTACATACTAATTAAAATGTCGGAATATAAAATATAGACAATTTATCAAATGGAAATCCACTACACTTCGCTTAGTGTAATCACCTACTAACGCCCCAGCGAAGTGGCTGGTAACTATTCCATACGGGCCGCAACTTCGCGAATAACATTGAATATGTAATGCTAGATGACTTTCCTTCGATTAATGGAAACCGAAAACGGTCGAATGTGATCCACAGGAGGCATCGAACTAATCGGAGTTGATTTTCACGTATCATCTGCGTGGCTTTTATGACAGAATTGCAAATTTAAACCCTTTTGTAAGCGTTTTGCATTCGGTAACACAAATTCGCTTTTACGGTCATTTGCATGCCGCTGTGCCGCAGTCGCCTGCTTCCGTCCCGCGCGCCGCCGAGTGCGCCAACTTGCACACAGCGCCGTGTTATTATTGTTATACACAAACACCACGGTTAGGGCTCCGCGTGTTCTGCTGTTTGTGTGGCGATCGGCATCCTCACTCTATTCCGTACTTACAGCGTTCAATGGCGTAATAATTTAAGCAATCTGTATTAAAGGGAAATTATGTAAAGATTAAATATTATTTTAAATAATAAAATTTCCGTTTTATGTACGCGAGTTATACAAAAGTAAATTAGGTACCGAGTTTTCCTCTGCGTTCGCTTATTACGCAAAATCTGATGAACCGAATTCGGCCTCTATTATTATGGTTAACAGCATTCCAGGCATGATTCTATCTATTCCAATCGTCATAAATTCTAATATATCAGCGGAATCCTTAAAAGCGATTGTTCCTGGAGTAGCGCGGCGTGTTCCACGCCTGCTGTAGTTGCGCTAGATACCCGTCACTAATAGTGGCTCGTGTCAAGTAACAAAATCTATCTCAGCCCATGAATGATAACTTTTGAAACAGCCAAAGCTACTTCCATTATGTTTGCTTCAAAATACGCAGTTAGATTAAAATATTTTTATAGCGACAATATATATATCTTCATTTCCATTAAAAGATTTAAAATTAGGCCTCTAAATAAGTGTGAAAAATTGGGCCATTGGTCCCCTCCGGCAAAACACCATAATTTGTTAGACAGTGATAAATTAATGACCGAATAAGCTCTGATAATGATCTGAAGAAAACTGCCACCCACAAGACCCCGACCGAACTCACTGTAACTAATGAACGCAACGTAAAAAAATATTTGGATTCATTTAAATTCCCTCCCTTTTAAATCATGACAAATCGACTTTTTCCTTTTTCATTCAAATTGTGATCATTAACTCGTGTACAACAATTTCATCTCGCTCTTTCAACTTTCGAGCGGATTCATCGTTTTCGTACGGCCTTCAGGTAAAATGATTATTATTGTCGTTTGTCAAACAAATGAGCGCGCCGGGAACTTTCCTCGTTTTGCTTTAACGAAAATCACTCACCATTATTTGACACTCGAGTCTTGGGCATGTTATAGGCACTAGGAAATAATTTTATTTAAGTGAAGAGAGAAACAAACGCGAAGGCAGCAGTCACAAATGACCGGTGCAGGGCGGTGCAGCCCACATACGTTTGCACCCGACCTCAAATAGGACTGTAGGATGAGTATAATAATTGAGTACCTACTGCAAACCAACACAGCCAACGCTGTGGTGTAATTTTTTCGGAAAGAGACCTGAGATATAAAAAAGATGTACCGTTTGATGTAGATAAATATTATGAAAACGTATTAACTTCAATACGAAGTAATACCAAAATACCCAATCTCTTATTACTTGTTTGTCGTTTTAATGAACCATTACATTGCGTCACAATTATACATCCTTTCTTGTATGAAGTGAAATAACGTTTTAATTATCCTGTATTTATTGAGACAGTTAAAATATCAAGGCTTATTTTAATATCATACAATTCCGATTCTCTCAATAATAAATAATCCCAATAAAAGCACATTGGTAAAGAGATTTACAGTGAATGATAAAATTTTCGAGTAGCTATCCGTGTCATGCAATTTAAAATTAATTATTTAAAATGGCGACGCACGCAAGTTCCAATTAAAGATTATAATTGCAAGCCACGCTTAACCGCCGGCGCTCATCATGAAAAGCTGTTGTGTGGAGGATAAAATGAGAACCATTCCCACGTTTGTGACAACAGCTTCATTTTTTTAAATCACCCATAACTTCAATATGCTTTATGAATTTCACTCGATTCTACTTTTTTATTATTTACATTTATTATTTGCTTAACTCTGTCTTAGCTTAAAATGTCTCACAGGCATGGTCACGAAACATTAATAAATCAATGATGATGATTTACCACATTCCACGTACAATCAACATTGGTCACACATCGCGCGAAGTCTATGACTACGTTTTAAATAATCTACCACTTAGTTGCTGGATGTCAAGATGTCGTAACATCACGCTTGTAATCCCCGAGGGGGGAGGCAGTTTATGTTTGTTTGAAATAGGGCTAGCCCATTGACACCAAATGCCGCTTAACATCAAATGTATTTATTTGCAACTTAATAGAACAATTACTGTAACTGAAGCCGCGAATACTATATACGACAATATACTCGTACCAGCTCCGACGTGCTATAATTGGACCGGAATACCTCCCAGTTTTTATAATGTAAAGGACTGGATTTAAAACTAGAAAACTTGACAATTTCTAGCAAATTAAAACTCCGTGAAAGCCATGGAAGTAAGGTTAGTTTCCTCAGACTTTATTTTAGTTGAAATAAAACAGGTTATTAAAAGGTTTTGGTGGCCCTAATTTTGTAGCTTACCTTGTAATGCTACTTGTAAATTCCTAAATAGATATGTAGGTGCAAATATACATATATCTGAAAACAAGGAAAAATGAAAGTCAACATGGCACGAGAAGCTTACGTAAGATCGCAATTAAGCTGGTCATAAAATTCATTATATTCTAAACACTATGATCTGTTTCTCGGAAGTCACAGCTTCGTTGCTTCCAAGCGCGGCAACTGATGGAGAGGTCTTGCTTTCGATACCCGGATCAGGTATTAATGGGTTTATATAACTTAAAATTACTAGTAGTAAGTCGCGTTTTGAATTTGAGCCTAGTTTATCACAAAAGACAGCCTATGGTGGGACACATTATCCTTCCGGTGCGCCTTCCGATGGTAGGATGTATGACATAACCAGTAACATGAGAGAGTTTACTCTGCCTATCACTTAAAAAAATACAAACGCGATGTTACTACTGTCTACGGAAAATTTATTTGTCACGCCATACAAGGTGTGACAAATAAACGATTAGGTATTTTTAGCTGTAAAAAATAATTTATTACTACATGATATCGCAATATTAAACCTATATAAGTACATACGTGATACCCATTTGTTAATTTTAATATAATCCTGCGCGATATCTTTACTTCCTTTATAAGTCCGGCGCATTGTAAATGAACACAGCGACGGACAGGTCCAGCATTTCAGCTCCCACAAAGGAACAAAGGATATAACCATGAAAATGTATACGAAATGATAAAAACAATACACTTCTTGGTTTTACGCCGTCGGATAATAATATCCTTTGTAAAATTCCACGCCGCGCTCCGGCGGTGCAGTGGCGTGCACTCTCATAAAATATAATATTTTTGAATTTTATTCTTTGTCCTTTGTTACGTGGCACATTTATATATTCAAGGATCATAATAACATTATTATACTTACGCGAGTATGGAATGATATTTTTGTACCACGGGACATTATCTTGTATAGGTACCCATATTGTTGCTACCTGTGAACGTCCCAGTGCGGGGCTGTGAGAGATCTCCGGAGAATTCTAAAGAACTCTACCATAGCACTTCATTATAAAATTGCTAGACAACATAAGATATCTATTTATGTAACTATTTCCGCCGTTAGTTAAAGTACATAATATCGAATAGAACTTACACAAGTTAACATTCCCCGAAGAGGTAGGCAAAGGAGTATTATAGAACATTCCTATTCTACCCTCGAGGCGGCCAAAATATTATTTACAAGACATTAAAAAATACTGCTTACACATAAAAAATGTGCACAGATTTTCAAAAGCAAAATTCGAGAATTTTGTATTTAAAAAACTTAGACTAAATGCAAATAGAAAAGATTTTTCTGTACAACAGCTTTTTGTTATTCCTGGACTTCTTTGCTATTTTTAAAGAATGCATACATACATACATATCTTTGTACCGTCAAATTTTATGGAATGCACTGGAGGACCAAATAGTAGTTTGTTTTAACATTTTAATAACGCCTATAAAAATGGTCCAAATTGTGGTGCCTACAAGCCAGGTGCGTTGTCGGATATAAAGATTGTTCCAACAAAACGGCGATTTAATTGGGCACAGTGCGGCACAACTACAAATAAATATATTCACAAAATTGTTTGCCGCATCGGATTAATATGCAGCGAAGATTTTTTATGGAATATAAAGTGACTATTAGCGAGTTACTTTTGGCATCCGCCGCGCAGCCGCGCTCGAACGCGTTCATGTGTCTTCCGCGGGCAGCGAGAACAGGACACTAAATAATTGTTAGATGCAGCACATGGAAGAATATTTTTCGATCAAATTGGTAACGCTACTATAACGCATTGTATATTTTTTTGTTATGTGATAAGCTAGCGTTTCGTGAAAAGTGCTTATATTTATTCCTAGTCCTAATTGATTCCGAAAATAGTAGCTTAGATTCTAAAGTTTTAATATCGTTCTGAAATGATTTTTATATTTTTCCAACAAGGTAAATCGTGCCGTATGGCTAGGCTCCATAATATAGAATCAGTGTCATACCGCAAAACATTAACAGAAAAAATAAAAACTATAGGCGCGTACCTCATGTATAAATTCGAATATAGAATATGGAAAGCCAGCAAGTTCCAAATTTAAAGCATGCAGCAGACTAGAGCGGGACGTAAATCAAATTGACTTAAGCATTCGTCTGCGTCAGGTTTACGCTGACGCACGCAAATCAATGTCATGTTCGTTGTGGAAGCGATTACTTCCAAATCCTTTTTTGTTTATTCAACACAACCAAATCGTAACATTAGACAAATCTACGAATAACAAAGCGAGATCCAATTAAATATATTCTAATTAAAAGTGATTTATTAAGAGAGTCATGAATATCAAAGAATCATGCCAAGTCTGTAAGAGCTCTCCATCAAAGCCGGCAAAGCATTGGCCACTCCTCGGGTGTTGCAAATGTCCATAGGCGATGGTGAC
>DWME01002259.1:0-21452 GCA_018244795.1 Parelbella ahira ahira | reverse complement strand
CTTGGCCAGCGTGGCAGACTATGGCCTTAACCCTCTCAATACGAGAGGAGACCCATATTCCAACAGTGGAATGACTATGGGTCGATTATTATTTATTATTTTTTAATATATTTACATATTACGAAACTTTTCCACGTATTAACTCTATCAAAAGCCTTTAATAAAACCGCCGTATCTAATAACCGCATCGCAAACTTCCCAACAAAATCATTATTATATAACATGTCCGAATCTTTCGCTTTGCTTACTGATATTGTGATAGACCATGTTAAAATTTGCGTCGGAAATTTGTGTTAATGAAGGCTTCGCTATTCAATATTATAACATAATAAACACAGTATAAACCGATAGCAGTATGTTTATTATGCCCGTTAATAACTAATCTTTTGTCTTCACTGACATTAACGTGTAACATTTTATCATTTTTTCCATGTAACTTCTTACTTTGTCATAGATCTGCTGAAGTTTTGTCATTACTACGTGTGTCTTTGTAATTACTTTGTCATTGATGTGCAGATTTTTTGTCGTTAGAAGAATAATTGTACCTACTGTGTTTAAACCCTTGTGATACAAAGACACGTGTGAAAAATATATATTCATACGTTATTAAAATTGCTACGTGAAGAAAAACAGAGTCTCTTGATCTAAGTCTGTCTGTCTGTTTATAGTATCTGATTAAGTTTAAATCTATTATATAATATCTATAGATTCTGTTATTATCGACTGTAGAAGGTTTATTTAAATTCGTGGCTATTTTTCCGTCTACCACAATTCTCACCAGCCCCAAAATGACCGACGATGAATGCCTCCAAATAAATATGTATGCAATAAAGGATAAATAATTTCATAATTGTATGTCCTTATTAATTTCTGTAAAGTGTAAATTGACATCGCAAGAATCTAAATTCTTGCTTGTACTGCACGAATCGTTAAAGCTGTATGAAAATAATATATAATGTAATTGTTCCTTTTAAATAATTAACCAATTTTTTCCTTATCCTCAGAAAAAAAACGTGGCGTGAGGTCAAATCAGCAATTAATTATAATTTTAAAGCAATGATATGGTACACACCAATTCAAAAAACTTTTTGTAGATTTAAACACGTCACTTTATATTGAATCATTGATGTTAGAAATCTTGGAAGAAGAAAAATTATACAAGAACGCGACATAAGAAAAATACAAAAAATCATATTGTATTAACTGGGTATAACGTATCACGCATATTTTGCTAAGTGTTCCAAGTATTAACAATAGTTATTTACATTCAATCATGTTTAATTTTGTATCGACTTATCTCACGTACTCGTATGTTTTTTTTCGGATAGTCAAACTTATCCTCGACTCTTTTTAATAAACTCCCGCTGAACGCAGCGAGGTCACGACAGAGACTCCGACAGTCTCCTTCGACAAACTATAACCGTACATAATTAAAAAGTAACATAATGATTATTCGCGGAAAAGTGTAACTATAACATCAGACCTGCAATCCCGGAACGGATAGGAAAAGACAGTGTAGTACACTCCCACTATTCACAAGTTATATTTTATTCGTCCCATAATGAGATAGGAGGAGACCATATCGACGTTTAATAGTAAAACATAGTAAGTCGATTCGTTACAGTACCGGATCAACGACAAAGTAGCGTCCGTGAGACTTGTATCCGGTTAAATCGATGCTCCTTATCTCTACCATTCAAGTGACCTAGAAACCCTTCCGCCCGTCCCTCAATGAGAATTTAGCTCCGCTCTTACGCTAATAAGCTTTTAATCTTTTAATCATTTTCAAGTAGGTACGTATTATCCATTGCACAAACAAGTGTCAACGCCCGTGAATATAATTTACGCAATCAATAATATTTACGTCTACATATGTATCTGCATTATATATAATTCGTTCGATATATATATTTGTGTGTGTATGTGTGCGCTTATGTGTGTGTGTTTATGTAGTTGAATAATCGTAATTATACAGACATCATCTCAATTATTTTGGTGTTGTAATATCAAGGCATGAACAGCTACTTACTGTAAGTTATTTTTTGCGAGCCCGGTACTTCCCCTCACACATTCATATGATATATCTCGTACGGCGAGACGATACCTAAGTAAATTAAATTAAATTACGACACACTTCGTTTTTATAATTCCAAGCAAGAATACTTCATAACATCAATTAAATTTTTATGATAAATAATATATGACAACTTAACATTACAAAAAAATTGACTTTTTTTTAAATTTTGATATCATTTAAGAGAAGCAGATTTCCATAAGCTGTGCCTGGAATAAGTAATTATCACCATTTCACTCATCTACCACTATATGGTTTAACAACGGACACGTGTCAGATCGAGACAGATACGAGCCCCGCCATGTCTACCACGCCAACAGTTTCCTTTTCAAATGCAGGTTTTAAACAGCTTTTTGAACAACTACCACGCTGCCAAATCCTCACGACGTTCTACGTTACAAAGGGAAACACAATCGCTATTTCATTGTATGGGCAATTTAACTATGAATATTTATATTATACTCCGCCTAACACTCTGCCTACCCCTTCCAGCGTACAGGCGTATAATACAGATGTGGTATGTTACGCACATAAGCAAGTTCTTAAAGTGCAAATATTGAAAATATTACTAGTTATTTTCCTTAAACAAAATATATTTTTGTATAATGCAGAAGGAAACTGAAACAGCTGCGAACCGATAATAAAGATGTTATCTGTTTTCCTCTCTGCCTTATCTGTGTACATAATACGGGTTTTATGAGGTATGATAATGAATCTAACATAATTCCAACGTACACGCCAAAAATAATAAAAATACTTTTCGTATCTGACAGTAGTGGCAGTAATAATCAAATTAAACAAAGCTGTCAATTAGGGATATCAAAAAAATGTTTGTTGAACTCTACTGGATCAGACTATACAGAATATAGACATAGACTATACAGGTTTCTAAACGTGTCTATGTAAAGAATCAATATCAACCATTTTCCTTTCGTAACATGGCGCACACCAGCTGGCCGAACTGCACCTAAAGCGGTTCGCACTGAAAATCAGTAGCCGTGGATTTCCGCTTTATAAGCTGAGTGCGAACCCTTTCCATCACATGAAATGCTTTGTCTTAGTTTAATTTAATATGGTTATAGTTTAGTTTGTATTATTGTTAATCGTTTTTTTTGTACTTGTCTTATTTTTATATTGTTCATTGTGATGGAATAAATGTTTATCTTATCTTATCTTATCTTATCTTATCTAAATAATAAATAAATATATAATCAATGACAGCCTCCTTGGTCGAGTAATTGCAAGCCCGACTGCTGTTCAAGAGGTCCTAGATTCGATTTCCGGGTCGGGAAATATTTGATTTTTCAAACACGAATTTTCTAGTAGAAATTTCTAGCAGCGGCTCGGAATTGGGATTTTTGCCCATCATAAGGCAATAGCCTCACCATCTACACCACAATGGAACTTAAACGTAACTAGTAAAACAAGGGAGTGCACTATACTCTGCCTACCCCTACCTGGATTACAGGCGTGATGTTACATTGTAACATCCAAACATTTGCAGTAATAATCGATAGCAATTAGCTAAAACCAATCAACAGTGTGATGTCGGAAACTTCTCTAACCTGATTAAATTTGCACTACGACCATTTGCTAACAGAACTGTCTGAATGTCGTTCGATATCGCAACGAGTGAGTCCAGGATAGTTCCGCGGCGAACTTCGCCCGTTTGGAACGAAGCAATTAGTGAATATTGGACTGGTGTGAGATGGTAATTGAACCCGCACCGTTCCGGGTGGGATGTGAAATATATGCGTTCAGCTTAGAACCTTTTATCTTTCTTATCATTAACTTAGTTAATATTAAGCTCCATTCAGAGTAATGAAACTTACCTATCTATTAAAGAATTTCTATGAATGTTTGGTTCCGTTCTATAGAATTTCGACTGATATGATAAATGAAGCGATTTCTTTGAAATTGGAGAACTACTCAATTTTGAAAAGTCGCTATGCTTTTACTTTAATATTATATTGTGTTCTATCCCCGTAAACTTACCTGCGAATTTGTATATAGTAAATTGACAATACGTCATCACCGGTAGGACGCAATGCAGTTATATATTTTGTCGGAAATCAAGGCCTGTCTTTGAACATTCTGTATACAAATTTATAAGTTAGTGGAGATAGAGATCAACATGCTATCAAAGTGGCAGTGACGAGTCACTTCGACTCTGCTGTAGTGGGAATTAAGCCTTCGTGTCAATTCGTGCAGTTGTACAAGTTTAAAAAATTTTTTTGATATCATTTTAAACTTTTTTCTTCAAATTCGTCAATATCAAAACTGTTAAGCAGATATCCTCATAGTATCATTGGTCCATACAATAAATATATCATGTTATACAAACACATCGGTTCTATGGAAAACGATCTATGTGTATTTGTGGACTGTTTGCACAAGTGGATCTGACATATGTCCAGTTGAAATGGGCCTAATTACATATACTTGTGTGAGTTGTCTCAACGCAAATAGGAAGCCAGAGTTACATTTTGAAATTATAATTATTCCAGTATCCAATACTCGAGTATTCGTTGTATTCTTAGTACGTTAATTAGTATTCTTTGATGGTTTACATACTACATTGTCGGTTGATTGATTGTAAGCGTGTCTGTTGAGCAAGAGATCCTGCAATCCATCCTCGGGGCAGGCAGAAGGTTCTCTAGTATTACTAGTATAGAACGTATAGTATTTGTAAGTAGTAACGCAGTCCTGATTCGCACCCGATGAACTGCCTTAACCCTTTTCATTCTACTTGACTTCCATTCAACAGTGCAATATTAAAAGGGTTGATGATGAATATTAAAAGGATCAAGCCAAATTCGTCATCACTGGTCTGTAAGGTGGAGATATGTAGTTCTCGGTACTCTTCCCCTACCGCAAAATATACCAGTGGCCTGTATCATAATACGTAATATCACGCTTGTAATCTCCGAAGAGGCAGGCAGAGGATTATAGTACACTCCCACGTTTCATCAGTTAAGCTTAGATATATCCCATGGAAAAGGTGGTGAGCCAGTGCCGGGCACAGATCCAGACTCCGAGCTACTATTAGAAATTCTAAATGAGAAAATTCATTAATACCCGACCGGGAATTTGAACCCCAGATCTCTAGATCGATAGTCGTGCTCGCAACCACTCGACCAACGATGCAGTCTATATAATGATATAACCAATATATCAGTTCTACATGAAATAATCTAGTAAGTATACGTACCACATTCTCTTAGTTACCTGCCAAATGTCATTTATGTCAGAATTAACAGGACAACCTCCCGTCATCAATGATTTCCGTAAGCATTAAAATGGGACGCATCATATCACACGTATTAAATCATTTTCTAAGCACCAACAAACAGTTATACAACAACATTATGGTTATGATCGAAAAATTTCATCATATTGACCACTCCCGTCCATTTAGAGGTCAGTGACTCATCGTTTGTACAACTCTATGTCAACAGAGCGGTACGTAACGCCGCGTATTGTTAAATGTAATGTGGTCATAATAATTAGATGCTTATGAATCATCAACCTGTTGTTCGTATGGTATTTAAAAGGGTATTTGTAATATCTTTCTTCTTTTGCTCATAACTTCATTATAATATGAACCCAGTAGCAATAGGCTTGTAACTTATTCTATGGTGGGACGTAAACGTACCTAACTATCTGGTAAAACGTGGGAGTGTGATATACTCCTCGGCCTATCTTTTGAATAAATGTAGAAGAAGCGGGTCAGGTATGTGAGGTTGGGCACTTGATGCTCCCTGTCTACTCTGTAAAGAACCTAGCGTAACGGTGTAATGATTTAAGTGCCACAACAGGCTAGCACGAGTAAAACGCATTTTATTACATTTGTTGTAACAGATATGTTAAGGCGTTGTAAGCGCTGATACAATAACAAATCTTAAATAATCTGTACGAGTAAAGTATAACTGCAATGGGTTTTTTACCAGATAACATTTGATAAAAAACAAATTTCAAGCCTTTTCTTGCTTATATGGATTATTCGGGTACTTTTATTAGTTATTACTGGTTGATGTTGTACTGTAATAATCATTTAAATATTCTTTAAAACTTTCTGAGTGGTTAAGAAACTTGCAACATGTAGTTCGAGCACTCATTTTTATCAAATCTGTAAAGAAGTGTGGTGAACAAAGCTTTTTATTTATTCCTGAAATATGGGATGACAAGTGTAGTCAGTGGAACATAATTGAGATATACCTACTAACTAATATGTATATTACTTAACGTAGTGTGTGCTTAATTAAATAAGATAAATTATTTTAACGAAAATATAACGCCTTATACATAACAGCATCAGATACGTGAACTCTTTACAGGTTTAAGTTTGGACGTAAAACTAAATTACCTATTTCCTTAAATAATTATATATGCTGTGTTTTAATAATAAAGACTTTTAGGAGAATACCGGTAAGAATTTTTAATAGTCATTTGAAAAGAAACCTCTATTTTTATTTGCCCATTGGTACTAGAGAACTGAGAGAAATAATTAATGGCGACTTTAGCAAGGAAACTACTACTTTAGCGTGGAAAGCGCCTGATCGTATTTTACTTGCAACCCTGAGGTTGACGGTAGAGCCTTCGCTAGAAGGAAGGTTGTTCTTGATATCTGTGTTGAGTTATTTTGTTTTTGGTTGTTTATTTTAATTGTAGTACTTATTAATACGTAAATCCAAGCCTTCACCCCTCGGCCTACCCCTTTAGTGAGATGTTGGCGTTTTTTGTTACGTTTTTAGTATGTACTTTTAATTACAAAAGGAAACATTTTTCTATAATACCTTTCGAGTTTCAGTTGATATATGATTTTTGAACAATACAATATTATCTTGATATTAAAGTTTACACTACGTCGTTTTGGAATTTCCTTCAGTAGAATAATACTGATTTGTGGCCTTAAAATAGTTTCGGTGCTGTCAATAGAAGTTGGTTCTGCTTCAAGTATGTATAAAAAATTGTTATTTTAGAAAATTTACATACATACATGTACATATCTTCATGCCATGTCCCTTACGGGGTGGACAGAGAGTACGGAGTACCAGATATCTCTATTCTTACACACCTGCCCTGCTTCTTCTATAATCATAACACTTTTCACATATGCACGCCATATTATTTTAATAAAAAGTATCGGTTGCCCTTCAAATACACCCGCAGGTTTATCAAAAAGACCTTGTATCGCATATCGCGTTGCGTAGATAAACACGCATATAGCGACGTGGCAGCTCGCATCAATTTGAATACATTAACCTAATCGTTGCAACTTGCAACTGCTCGTGCTTTTTTACATGTCACGATATCAATAGTGCCTTTGTTACGATTAATCGTCAGATATGATGAGGCATATTAGGAATACAAAATGCACTTTACAGTTACATACATTCCACCTCGTATTTTAATAACAACATTGAGATAATTTGCGGTTGTAAAATTAATTTGGTAGGTTTTTTGACGATTTTGAAAGATCATCAGATCTTTATACTAAGCAGACATCTGATAAAAACTGAATAATCGTAACTACAGTCAAAGAGAATACTGGTATAGAAAAGGTATGTATGTTGCTCATAAAAATTGTCTCCTGTGGATATAATTCAACTAACTAAAAACAGATATTCTTGAACAGTACTAACTTAGAAAGCTGTTTTTGGGAGTCACGCCACTTGTCTGCGTAGAAACAAAGAAGAAGGAGACAGTAAACAGAAGGAGAAGGAACAATAGGAACTTTGATATATTTTTTGAAACCTAAACAAAATTATCGTTGCAGATTCTAACTTAGCTAATTGTTCTAAAAATGTTATTGTCATAAAACTAGCGCCATATACTCACAAACTTTGTCATCATCATAATTTTTATCGGCCTATTCGCGTCCACTGCTCAATATAGATCTCTCCAATAGCGCGCCAATGAGTTCGAACTTCAGCTCTTCAGGATACCCACTGTCATAGTCTATCTATGCTTTTATTTATATATTTTTGGGAAAACAATACCTATAAACATAAAAATAATGCATACACGCAGTACAGAGATCAGCGACGTTTCCTCTGAAAAACAGTCGATAGTTGCCACGCCGTGGTCGCAGACGGTAAACAAACTCCCCATACATCACAGTGCCGCGTTGGTACAAGTTATTTGCGGTGCCGTGGACATGGAACACTTCCGCGATTTAAAAATCATAAACTCGCTAATGCTTGCTGTAATTGTCGCCCTTATTACTGTGGCATGTTCGCGATAATACTGCACTTTGATGTGTATTGTATATAATTTATTTAAAATATTCCTTTACAACGCTATGTTTGTTTTTACAATGCGTATATGGTTAGTATTTTTATTCTTTACGGGAGATAAGTATTGCTGCTCCGTTTTGAACTTTATCTATTTAACAAGGGCTACCTTATGTTATTATTAAATGAGTACCTACCTATTTATTTTACAGTTTGCAAAGACCTGTTCAGAGAGTAGCATTGATAGCCTAGTGGTTTATAATTCAGCGTCCTATCCAGGGGTTCTGGATACAAACACCGGTGCGCATTTCCTTAAACAATTGTGCGTTTTCAGATTCCATATTACTTGCTGTAACGATGCAGGAAACTATCGCATGGAATTTTGTATGCATTAGAGTTCTCCGTAATATTCTCCGAAGCATATGAAGTCTTCTAACACGCATTTGGCTCTTGTAGGGGACTATGACCTTAACGTTTCCCTTTCTGCAGAGATATGTGTCCAACCGCGAAACGATAAAAGAATTGACGATGATGATTATTATTATCAATCTTTTGATTATTCTACTATTGAATAAATGTCTCCACTCAGAATAAGAAGCATTAAACCGCGCTAGCAAAGTACGGGTTGGTAGATTTCATAAGTTTCACAGATAGAGAATATTAAAAAGTGTAGGGGCTAAACGATTTAGTATAAATGTTTTTACTTCTCAAAACTAGAAATGCGAGTCTAATCTCGAACCCCACAAATCCGCAGTAGTCGGTTCAAATCTAAATAACTGGCCATCACTGATTATGAATAATGTAAAAAAATATTACTTAATTATGAAACCCTCACCTCATTAAGCGAAACAATCATGGCTCAGGCGTTTCGCACACAATTTCGAAACTCGAAAATTTCCAAAGAATAATACATACCTATTGCCAGACAATAAACAATATACATTTGAATATAGTAAGATCCTTTTTAAAGTCCGCATATCGTACTTATTCACGTTCGTGGGGCGTGAAGCGTAAATTACGTGTGTCAAAATCTTACTAATAATTACAATTATTTTGTCCTAATACCAAATAAAGATTGCAATCTAAATAACTCTTATGGACATAGCAACAAGGGTGTTAATCACTATTTCGGAGTGTCGAAGGATATGGTTTATCGCATGTGGGACAGGAGAATGGAGTCTTCACTTTGTTAATCGCGTATCGCAAATGATGATCTCTTCGCAGAATTGGCGTTTTCTCTCCTGTGTGTTTTGATGGCGTTTTCTGAGAATAATAGAATTACAGCGATCCTTGCAGCAAGGAATCGAGTAAATCTGTTATATATAAGCAAATGTAATAGACATGTGTAATGCTGATAACAGCATGCTTGCTGATATATTTTTAATACTTAATGCTTGTTGGTTTAATACAGAGGCAATGTTAAAACAATCTATTTCAGTAATAAATTAGGACTTAAATCGGTCTTCAATTTCCCAAATTAGTTTTTGTGTATGAAAAGAGTGATGAATGTACAGAGAGTGCACGTTAGATCTGTAAGGGCAATAGGATAAGGTATAGTTTTAAAAGAGATATTTGGCACTCGATGCTCTCTGACATCCCCTAAGGGAAAAGACCTGACATGATGATGCAATAAAATAATATCACAAAAATACCTGACAAATGTGACTTAAACCTAAAAATGGTAGTATATAAGATGAGTAAAGAATAAAATATAATAAAAAAAGCTTTGAAATTCTTCAAAGATTTTCTAATCGCAAAATCTAGATTTAATTTAAATTTAACTAAAATCGGTTCACGTTATAAATCATAAAGAGAACGTAAACGGAAGACAAGGGGCTTAATTAATACATCCTCACTGTGTTTTAATTTTAAAATCACTTAATTCGCAATAAGCCACGTAACTGTAAACCCGTCGTTTCGGAACACAACCTTTATGACTCATTATTGTTTGTTTTAATTTCGTTACATTTAAATTTTGACCCGTTTGCACGTGAAACTGTAGAAAGAGAAAGTCACATTATTTTCTTGCAAGTAATAAGATATATTTTCTATAATGGTCAACACAATTTTTTAATATCTATAGTGCGAAATACAAAATGTTCATTGATAAATCAGATTCAAATTAGTACATTATAATTTAGACTTTTCACGTACCCACCCATCCAAAATGCATAATTCTTAAGGCATTCCCAATAATGTATTCAGTAATAATCCTTGCAGCACGGTTTCTTACAGGGTTTATAGCTACCTTCTGTACATAGATACGACCTGACTTTCTTTGCCAAAGGACAATCCAATCTTCCACAAGGACCATGGACATCTCTTTTGTTAACAAATGAACCATGCTGATACTTTCCTTTAATCGTTTCACCATGGATAAACTGATGCTGACTGCCTCTGTACTCCATACGCTTAGGACAGTTAGTTCCACCACAAGGTCCTTTCGGGAAGCCCATAGCTAAGATCGCAAGTTCGCTTGAAGTAAATGGTGCAACAAACTCTTCATACACTTTTGGTTCCTCTACTGGTCTAATCGGCTCTCTGCAAATGTCGGGAGCACCAAAAATGTAGCACACTGGTGGAACGGCATCTATTGTTGTCCCTTCCCAATGTCTCACTACTTCCACGTCTTTTAACTTCAAATCATCTGATAAGTACTTTCGTCCAGGTAACCGTTCCATTTCAGGCAAAGCCACAAAGTAGCTCAAGATTCTGTTCCCTAAACACGTCAATCTGATGAAAAACTCGATTTCTCCAGATGATTTGAGATCTTCTTCGCATTGCAGCGGTCGAGTGAGTTCCACTGTATTGGTTATCATTTCAGGTTTTTTAGTATCACGATATTGTGCTTGATCCATATTGACTGGGTTTAAATCTGCAGCTCTTTGAAGACATGTGAAAAATGATTCGTGCCAGTGAACGTAAACGAAACCAATGCAGTTTAAATTCTCGTCTCTGTTCCAAACTGTGATATAAATTGGAGTCTTTTTCAACACCTCTTCTAGTTTAGAAGGCCTTGATAGAAACATGATGGCGTTTCCTACCCCAAAATAAGGCGGCTGAGGAAGAGGTTCAGATGGTAAAATAATTTTCCTTGGAGCCACTTTTCCTTTACCCTTCTTTGGTTTTGGAGCCTTCTTCTTGCCCTTTTTTGGCGGAGGTGCCGGTGGTGGAGGCGCTATGAAATTGTCATGAGCGACATAAAAATCAAAAAGTGGAAGGCAACTCATTTGCATTGTACAAGTTTGCATAAATTTCATTTCTTCTTCAGAAGGCATTGGAGGCTCTTTGCCCTTGCCTTTTTTCCCCTTCGGTTTTGCAGGCTTTGCTTTTCCCTTGCCTTTGCCTTTTTTTGCAGCTTCCGCCGCCGCTAATGCCTCAGCTTCTCTTTTTCTTGCCTCTTCTTCCATTTTGAGCTCATATTCATCCTTTTCGGGTGGTTCGATTTTGAGGATAATTTTTTTTACAAAAACTTCAATCATGAATATTTGCTCCATTTTGAGGACTTCATATAAGACCACAGTACAATTTATCCACAACCTTCCTGTTGAAATTTACTGGATCATAACAAGATGCGATTGGAATAATGCTATGATATTGACCGCTATTCTTTAATTCGATCAGATATTATTAAAGAATGTTGTCCATTCAGTATGTGTATAAGCATATTTTATTCGTTTTGTAACATTTAATGATAATTTTTTGAATTGTTTTTAAAACATTTGGCCGCATATTGCACTTTTGATTTGAAGTTTGTTGTCATACTTGTAAATACTAGATCATAATTAGTTAATTATGTGACATAATTGACATGACGTTACTAATATTTTTTAATGGAATACAATAAGGAGGATATTATTTTCAATATGTTTATATCAATAGTACACGTGAGCTGTCGGTACACGCGTGCACTTTGTGCATGAACTTGAATTATTATTGTCTTGTTTCCAATACAATAAGATATTCATTGTATAAATTACATAAAAACCTGTTGCTGGCCTGGTATCGTTGTATTGTTGGAGCTGTATATCGTTATACCCTAAGACTGTATTCTAATGACTATACTTTATTTTATTGCTATTATTTTCGATAAAAATTTAATTTCAATAATCAAAGTCCATGACCATATTACCTACTTGACATATTGCAGTTAACCAGTCATCCACATGACCATAGTATAGTGGATCTACGACCGTTGAAGAGAATCTAAAATTTTATCAAGTCAAACCGAAGTAGTGCGTCGTCCATTTAATACAGTCGGCCATACAACTGGCACGCTACAAGAATCACAACAAAACCACGGTGTAAAAATAAAATGAGACGGCGCAGTTGAGTTCATCGTCGGGGTCAGGTTTACGCACAGCGAGCGTACGCGGGGGGCGTGTTGGTCGCGGAGTCCGTGGAGCACTGGATATGACCTTTACGAGAACAACGTATTATGTTATTTAATTGATGTTGACGATATAGGAATGGGTCAATTTATCATCAATACCCTCTTGTCACCTATCTTGAATAGGTCAGATATTGGCCAATGGGGGTGTCCAGATGTCTCGTATATAATAATAATAGTTTTAATAAGTGAAGAATGCAGTAAACGACCAGATAAAAGCCACAAGTGACTGCTGATACTTACCTATATATTTTTACTTCTGTGGATGAAACAGAGCATTATAATATTTAACGTAGGTACACAAATATTATCAAGGTCTATCCAGTACCTTACAGTTTCGTGACATGCGCACGGGCACACTTTCCGTCTCGCTCGCACGATGATATTTAAATTTAGAATCGCGTTTGTACGTTATACGATTCGCAGACCTACCTACTTACCGCCTAGGGACTGTGGGATATGCATTATTCAAACACTAAATCTAGGTTTCCTATTAGCTCCTGAATTATTCTAGTGTGGAAACTGTTGATTAGGATTTATTTTAGCTCTTGCATCTGGTACTATTTGTGTGCTTCGCTGGGTAGCTCCTGAGACGTGATTCTGATGTGTGATGGACACTGTCATTGATACGGAATATCCAATGACACTGAATATTTACTAACTTCAACAATATTTACGCAGATTATTTAGAGTTTCTATGGTTTTGAGTGTATTTTTTCGCATTTGCGCATTTACCTATTTAAATAATATTTTCTGCGTGATCATCACTTTATTTAATGAGTAACTATTATTGTTAATTCTTCTTAAAAGCCGCTATGTAATTTCCATCCCTTTCCTTGTCTGTTCTCTTGGTATTGTGTGCATAATTATTTATACTTATACATGAATGTACCAAATTTAAGCGTTAAATCATTTTGACGGTTATAAAACTTCTAATTACTTAGCGCAAAATTTTAACAACTTTTTGCTTATCTTATTATATATAAGGCTATTAGTAAAGTTCTAACAATTGTACACCAATATTCATAGAAATAAAATCATTGTTTTGATTTGATTTAAAAGAAAACTATTGTACTGATCACACCCAAGTTCTGTTAGGTATGAAATATGTTGTGGTTACTTCGTATTTGTATTTTAGACATATATTTGTATTTATTTAAATTTATATGTTTATGAAAAGTGGTGCGGTCGAGACCCTTGTTTAGCAACAATACAATATTACCAAACTAAGCGCCACTGGTCTTGAATGATTCAGTACGGCACGCTTTCGGAACGTGAAGCGAGCGAGCCATAAATTCACTTAGTTAAGAATTAAATTCGACACTGCCCACTGTGAGATACAAAATTATGATTACAATAAGATCTTTAATGTTTATCACTCAATGTCTAAGATAAGATTAATAATTTAAATTCTATAATTCATTAATGCAAGACACCGTAATGATAATGAACATTTCCTCAATATACTACTTAGTTTATAATAGTACTTGGTTGTGGTAAGCAATGGTCTTAATTCAATCCATTATAACAATTTCGCACAATAGAAGGACAAAAGGACTAATAAATATTATTATATAGAATAGGCTCTTTATCCCACTACAATAAAAAATATATCTATTCAAATCACTTATTTAAATAGCATGGAACACCCAAAAATAAAGTGATAATAATAATAAAAGTAACATACTAAGTGGGGCTAAATACTAAGCAACTTTGAACACTGTTTCTCAGTTATAAGCGGTATAAGTGGCCGCCGGCTACGAGCTCGCAGAACCGGTAGCCACAGCTGCGCGTGCGCGCCCAGCCGTGTTCACACTGGACACTGCGTTTATTTATATATACTAATTTAGACCTTTTTTATTTTCCCTGTCGCAGTTCTCAATATAAAAAGGACTTCAGGTCTGTGGACATACTTGACACTCAATGCTCTATGCCTAACCAGTAAGGAACCTTTCGTGACCAAATAATAATATATGTATATTTAACACTACATACTTAGGGATATAATAAATGTACGGTAAAGATATTATGAATATTCCAAAAATAATTGTTTTGTAGATTATTGTATTGTAATATTCTAATAATTCGACCCAAAAATATGGATTACAATCACGTGTGGCTTGACTTGAAGAAAGTGAATAATTACCAGTGAAAGATAAGAATCGATATATGAGTACCTTCACATTTGTCAGGTTTTAAACATGAGTTTTTGAATAATAAATAACGCCCCATTAATGTATATCAAAATTACAACGTGTTTTGAAGCTTACGATGATGTAGGCTGAGCTTAGGCTCATTTCAGAGAATATAAGTAATTCTTTTACAATTTATAACGATAACTCTAACTGTCTTCAGACTAGCTACTTCCTCATCAATATACTTTCCAGCAAAGTGACTCAACATAATTTCCACTTTGCTGCGAATTCTGTGTGTCATACAAATTGATACTTATGAATTTTTAATGAATGCAACCTGTGCATGGAGCGTTACATGAGCTGTGTCACGTTAACATACTGCATTTTCATTGTCTATGTGCGTTGATTTTGTCTGTGTTTGAATTTTATTATTTTTCGACATTAATTAATAGGCTAAATACTTTTATTTCTCTTGAACATTTGACATTTTTTGTAATCGGTTATATTGGTTTTTCATGGTTTCTTTCAAAAGATTTGCCGAGACAGGAAGCACAGAATAAAATCCACCATCCATCTATCTATCCACCAACCATCAGTAGTAGCCAGTAGCTATTCGCAGATTAACAACAATACTTGCATGTGGCGACATGGTATGACAGTCCATGTCATCTGTGAAACAGTTCTTAAGCACGTCATTTACATCTTGAATCCTACTTTAATAATTAAAATTAAGCAATACGTATCGATGTTATGTACATACGACATATGATCAAAAGGTACATATACTTATGTATATACCTACGTCCTACATACATATACATTTTCACAGACAATTCAACTGAATAGAAAGTGACTCTAATAATTGGTAATCGTAATAGGTTCAACTTAACGAGTACCTTTCAAATTCAGATAGGTTTAATATACTCGTAATATGGAAAGTAGTTATAATTGTTACCTTTTAATAAGTCAACGTCGCTACGTGAATTAGCTTTGTTAATAAAATATTGTCACTATCACTTATTTGATTGCTGTAAGAGATATTTTTTCTAATTTAATCAATCTTTGATGAAATAAACTGTGTAGGTACAACTAAAATGATAGATTGTCTATTGCAGTAGGACTCTTTTCACGATACCGTTAGTGATTCTAGTATTATATTTGGTGCGTTTATTAAATTTTCATGAACAAGTATCTTTATTAAAAGTCTAAATAGGAAACCGTTTATCATAGCAATTAATTAGGGAACGGATGGCTCGACTCCGATCCCTCTGCAGATTGAAATAAGTATAAGTGAATATTAAGTCTATTAAATGTAAATAATATAAAATGTTACCATTAAACGTAAATATGATTGAATAATGTACCGGTTTAACTCATGCTTTTTCTTCTAAAATAATCTAACTAATTTGGACCTATTCGAAGGCTAAAGCACAAATGAACTAAAGTTAATCGCAATGAGAACGCAATGGAGACCGGAAAAATTGTAAAGATATTATGTTATTTCAATTGGCATAAATTGACGTTTGATACTTCGCCTTTATCATCTTTGAATCGTTTCAAAAGCGCACTAATCGAATAAGCAGTGTGTACACTTCCTTACTAATCATCTCGATAGTAAGTACGAGGCTATATTACGTGTATTGTATGTCGCACGGGCAGACAGAACTACTTTATATATAGGGATGGGTAGTTGATGCCTTGTTTTATTGTTTTGTTTCTTTCTAAAATTACTAATGTAATTATTTGAATCACGGTGAGAGTCCACTACTGTTGAGGCCAGTGTCAATGGTTTCGGCCAGTAGACCTTTATTTTAACTATCGAAAATCGAGGTCTTCATTAGAGATTCTGTGTCTGAGGTCAGAAGAATATGTGTATCTCTGTAGATTTTTTTTTGATGTTGCAGCTGCGCTTGCAACCACGAAACTAACGAGGGAGTGAACAAAGAAGATAGTAAAAATGGGTTCTATAATCTACTCACACCGCGAACATCATTTTTATCTGATTATTTAACATATAAAATTACGTTTTCTCATACAATTATTCGAAACAAAAGGCTATATACACAAGTGGAACATTTTTATTTTTCGTAGGTTACACTAAACATCAAGTACATACATCACATAATTACTCGTACATAATATTAATCCATATGTTTCATAGTAGTAATATTTCGAATTAAAATTTCACTTTATTTCAATTCAAAAATCATATTTTACAAAATCTTATCAATCTAGGCTACTGTTCTTTCACTGATTACGTAGAGAAAAATAACGCATCTGGTAATTTGGAGTTACACTATGACTCTACTTTTTATCAAATGTAAGAGACAGTGATAATAGTAAGTCGTGGCTGACCCGAAGGCATTATAGAGCAGATGCATTTTAATGCACACGTGTAAAAGTATAACGGTTGATGATTTTGAAAACACACGGGATGAGATTTGTAAGATTTATAATGAGCGTGTACGCTGTATTTTCCAATATGTGATTTAAAAATGTTCCTTCGTAAGGAGTACTAAACTAAACGTAGAGCTCGATATATATTTCGCGTATAACGATATGTATATGTAACAAAAATCTATGGTTATTTCGGGGCCACATGTGAGGATTTCCGGACAGATACCCGCATGAAAATCGAATCCACAACCGTCCCATCACAGGTCGTTATTACTAAACCGTTTACCATTGAAGGTTCCTCTGTTAATCATGTATGTGTTAATCACTTCTATTAAAAATAAAATTGATGCTTATTATGTACAAATAACACTGGAGACTTTCGATTTGGTTGCAGAAGATATCTCTAAAAAGTACTCTGTATTAGAGATTTTTACAATTCAATCCCCTGTGCGAAAGCCGAATGCAATTATAATTTCTCTGTCACATGTATACGAACACAAATTAACAAACAAAATCTTTACCCGTATGTTTTCACAGCACTGAAAGCTTTTTAGCGTCCTTTGTTCATATTAATATTACCATAATATTCCGTACTTCGTATACATAAGGTTGAAATTTGCTCACAATTTAATGTAATAACATCGCCGTATCAAAGACGATTCTCGTGTACGTACAAAGTTGCATTATTAATGTTACGCTTTATAAGATTTAAAAGTAGCGTGAATGTATATGAAATGGTGTTGGGATATACTTTATTATTATACAGGATTATATCTGAAACATTGTAGGTATTGTTTAAAAAATACATTAAAAATTACGCAATGTATATCTTGTCAGTGTCAAAAATCTTATTTCTGTAATCATAGAGGAGCAGTACTTATAATGGTATAGAAAAAAACACCGAAAGGATAGTAACACGGGCGTTGCAATTACCACATACGAGTATCAGTAATAATAAATTTTCGGTCTATTTGCATAAAGAGATCCCAGATTTCGCACATATGGCGACGTCATTAAAAAACTCCAATTAAAGGCAAAATTCTGGCTTTTATTATTGCATTTTGATGTCCTAGGTTCTAGTGATTGCTATCTCACCCCGCTGTAAGGGTTTCTAGATAATGGTATAATAGACCATAACATAGTGGTCACCAGACGCCCCTTGCGGTGTCAACAAGTATTTACCGGTAAATTTATTGAGCTGAAGATAATGTTTAGAGCTAATTTCAAAGCCACTATTTTAATGGTAATGTTGACAAGGTCACTAATATTTCCATCACGGCAGTATGTTTTATAAGCGTATATTATATAAGCATGTATATTTTACAAGCATGTGTTACACTGCATGCTAGTTAAAAGCCATGCGAGAAAATACACTTCTAAGCACTAGTAGATGTTGCGTCAGGAACACAAGTACGTCGAAGCACTAGTAGGTGTAGGATAAAGAAGTCCTAACATTTACCAATGAATTATAAAACTTGTTTATTTTACTATTAAGCGACTTTTAGTATCTATTTAATTATAATATTACTTTAAATTTAGCATAGAAATAAACTCATCTCCTCCGCGATGTCGCTACATCGGCGGAAGATTGTAAAGAACGACCTGGGATAGGTCCGAAACTAATCGAGCTATATTGCGAAACTACACATGAATTAAGCTGGTAGATAGTTTAATAATACTTTTATTAATATTTATTTGGAATACCACAGCATAGATTTCAATTTATTCAAAATTGTTCTATCACTTCGCTTGCCGAATACAAACGAGTTACAAGTCACTCTTTAATGGTGAAACATCAACCTCATTGTCTCTCCCTAGGGCTTCCTAATTAGCGCCAATAGTTTATATTTTAATTACGCTTTGTTATATTTTAGGCGTCAGTCAAACTAAACAACTGCTACGCAGTCTACGCGATTACTAGTTTTAGTAATTTTATGACTTAATAATTGAGATAATTTAAATGGTAGGTCATAAAATAATTGGTGCGATATGCTAATTCGTTGTATGCCATATGTAGTGATAAGGATTGAATATGACATAAAATTTAATTGAAAATTATAATTAAAACGCTATTAGTCATTTTTTTAAATATATTTCAGTATAATGGGCTCATTAATAGAAGCGGTGTAACATACTGGTTAATTTAGCCCCTTACTTCGGGGATTTAAAATTAATTTAAGAAAAATATTGTGAATAAATTTGATACCATACCGGTTTCTGTACAATTCTCTAAGGCTTATGAAATTTGCCAACACGCACACTAAACGCATAACAGGCTATGCCTTGAGATCTTCACATTGTAAACATCGACGTGTTTATAAGTGTTGCGTTAAAAGGCCTTATAGGTTAGGCGTAGGTAAATAACTTGGAGTGATGATATAACATGATGTAACGTAAAGTGGCTGGAAATGGCTGGATTCGAAGAGCTGAAGATCGAGCCTTATGACGTGCTATTGGATAGACCTATGTCTAACAGTGGACGGAGACGGGCTGATAATGATGATGATAATAATTATGATGAAATAACTTAATTTGACAAGTTGTTCGACGGGTCTGGCTGTATTTACCGTAAGTATCGTAACTTAGTAAACATGTTACAAATCGAAGCAAACATCGAAAGCAAATTAAACGTTTACCAATTTCAAAAAAGACTGTTACTTTGAAGTCTTTTAAAAGTTTAAATTGTAATTGATGGATCTATTACCGCGTCCTGAGGGTATCACTTGGAAACTTTGCGTAACTATGAATGATCTACTTACAAAACTTTGGTGAGAAACAATTTTCATCATTAATAAATGTTACGTACATTAAAAATTGTGTTTCCTGGAGACCTGCAATTTTGTATTCGAAAAATTTCACCGAAATAATTTTCATTGTGATTACATAATAAGTTAGCAGTGTAAAGTATTATTTTAAATTTTTAAGGGAAAATTCAAAGAAATTTTGTCTTCGCTAGAAACTTTTATAACACACGAAAAACAAATAATTGTTATGTTTTCGTATTAATGTTTTTCCCATTGTTAATTTCAGTACTTTTGAAATATCTGTTATTGACAAATACGCAGTATTTATAATCACCTCATTGCAATAAAACATTTCGTAAACTTATTTCATTTAGTAAAGTTATTGATACATGAAAACACAAAAGAAAAAAAACAGAAATAAAAAAAACAACAATAATATATTTGGCCATAGCTTATGCGGATTATACTTACATACAGACTATACTTTTAGAACATTAATCAGTACTTGAAAATCTCCTTCCATCACAGTTGGCTCTGTTTTCACAACCGCGACTGACCTCTGTGCGCCTCAATTAAAACTAGCAACAATAAACAGCGTCATAACGCTAACGGCGTTGGTTTTCAACTTAACGACTGATGGGCTCAAGGGATGATTTTGGAACATTTGTATCGACGCTTAAAATATTAAATAATCATGTCGCTACTGAGAAGTGTGAGATGTGGCATAGTTAGGGTCCATGTAGAGATGGAGAGCAGAAAGCTAAAATGTGTTTGTTACACGTATTTAACTACATTAAAATAGAGATAAAACTTTCATTGTTTGCACTCATACTGTCAATGTTGAACACAAAACTTGTGGCGAAGCAGTAGGGCGCAGTAGACACATACAAAGATGTGTAAATCTTATATACTCGTAAGAACATCAATATTCTCAAACTTAAACAAATAATTACGGTCCAATTACAACTATTGCTGGGCCACTAGTTAATTTAAATGTAACTGTTCTTAATGGATGGTACTATATAAAAATGTGGACGCTGACAAGATTTCATTGCAGAGGTTTCCATCACTTTTACTTGTGTTACACATATAGGTAATGAACGAAATGAAAATTTATAAAGAATTTATCACTGTATTCTCTTGAGAGGTCCCTTACGGGACAGGTAGAGAATTCTAAATTTAAAATATATACCTATATGTTTGGGATGTTAAAACTTATGTGGAGATACTTAACTGATAACTGACTAACAGAATCTATATTTTAAGATCTTATTCCTGTAAACCTATCGCGTAAATGATCTATTGCTGCAAAGGAACCTTTGTAAAATATCAAACCACAAACCACTCTAACAGAGAAATGATCTTTAAAAAATATATATTCCGATCTCGGTAGTTTCTAACTTAAACTCTAAACAACATTACGAAGGGGATTTGCCTATAATTGAAAATATCGTGAGTGATCCAACCTTACGTGTC